>JAUMHH010203853.1:0-11293 GCA_032359455.1 Chlamys rubida
TCCCGGTATGTTGACCCTGTAGTCTGTATTGTCCCGGTATGTTGACCCTGTAGTCTGTATTGTCCCGGTATGTTGACACTGTAGTATGTATTGTTCTGGTATGTTGACCCTGCAGTCTGTATTGTCCCGGTACGTTGACCCTGTACTATGTATTGTCCCGGTATGTTGACCCTGCAGTATTTACTGCCCAGGTGTTTCGACACTGTTGCTTTGATGACGCTGTGGCATACTTTGTACTTGTGAGTTGACTTAGTGATTTATATTACCTTTTTGTTTTATATTGTAACACTGTGGTATAGTTCGTCTTAATATAACCGTCTGTAGTACTACTAAGATGTTTAGGAAGGCTTTTCTCACACAATCTGTATAACGGACTTTCACCCATTCGCATTGATAAATGTAATCAATTAATACCTAATGGTAGATAAAATATGTATGTTACATGTAAACATGTAGTTATAGTTTAATGGTTATCTCACGAATAATAAATTTAAACAATCAATTCCATAAGTAACCATTAGGAATATTAAATTAAATTAATAAACCTCAACATAATGAGAAAGAGTATATCGTTTAACTAGTGCCCCTGTTTATTCTTGTTTCTATCTAAATCTGTATTACAAATGTGAACACATCGTTTCTCTGACATATCAACGCCTAAACGCACTACAAGTAACTCCTTCACCGTAAATACTTAATTATGCAGCAAAAATATATCTTTAATTGTGGTGAAAAGCACTAAATACATAACATGCTTCACCGAGTTTTTATGAATGATTACGATGTTCATATCTCCAGATTGACAGTTCTTTCTACAACAGAGAGGAGACGAAGCGAGACCTAGTTATCAGATTTGTTAGCTTAATCAGCTGTCAACTTCATTTTTAAAACTGATATTTCTATGTAAATTTTCTCCAAAATTACGTCACTATTTTTGTGAAGTTTTTGTTTTCATTCACTGTTATATGAGTCTAAATATTAATCTTCCTTACCTTTGCAAAAACAGTTTAAAGATATCAGTATGCTTCATACAAAATTTCTGTTGTCTCCATAAGCTAACCATACGTTAGATTGAAGCGTCCAAACGATTCCGATGGGTGTACTGAAACACAAACTTTTTAGCGTATCTGCTATTATCAATTTAATTATACAGAAATGAAGAAATGCAGACATGGTGCAGTGACACGGGGAAGGATGGGCCTCTTTGTCAGTGACTTCGTGCCGTAAACATCGAACACCTTTGCCCGTATTCTGTCTTTTGGGGCCTCTATTTTTTAACTAATTATTGTGAAAAAGACAAATATCTTTTTTTATTTATCAAAGTGACATAACGCAATTAAATTATTTGACAAAAATATATTTCATCCAAATGGCACTTGTATATATGCAAACCAGACTTCTGACAAACGAGATAAAACATCTCATAGAGAATTCTATTTATATGATACTATATTGGTCTTAAGATAAAAGAATTTCTTTAATATCAACATTTATATGATATTTTATGTGGAATCATTTTCATGCTAGGAATCATACATTTGCGATTATATATATATCTGGCCGAAAACAGGGTTGTATTTCTAACTCATAAGGGAATTAGCATTGTCAGCTTACTAAGCCAAATATTGCCTATCGCAGGTTTGTACTCGGAACGTATGGCATTCGGGCTCCCCCCTCAATATAAGTTTCATTCTAGCATTAAAGAAAGAAATTAAACGTAAAGATAATTTCCAATAGAACAATTTTACACCTACAAAATGTTGGAAAAGAGCGAAAATGGGCATCATTTTTCGTTAAAGTGATTAACAGAAAACGAAATTGTCATTAATGATTTGACCGATCTCATACATGTTACCCAGACAGTGCATAGTATTCATAATATAAACTTTTGTCATTATCCGCGAAGTAACCGGTATTTATCAACTGTTATGTACATTTTCATCAAAATTCTTAAATAACGTTTCATTCATTACACTTATGATTTAATATACGGATCGCACTATTGAGAGACGTATATCAAGTCTCGTGTAAGCTGGCCGTGCGTGACTGGACCCTAGAGACTTCTCGTGTGGGCGTTGGCTCTCCATAAGGGTTGTCATTGATGCAGGGATAAGTGAGGCCTACTCTGAGACTGAAGTGTAAATTGTCTTGTGTATGATGTACCAGTGCTGGTGTTCCCATGTCGTATCGTGGATCTAACTTTCATTCACATCACTACATACCAGGGTGTTTCCTTCCGAGCATTGAAACACACTGCACTTTATGAAAGCATAAAATAAACATAATGTCTATTTCAGGATTTCGTTTTATTAATTTTAAAGACGAAATATCAATTTGACGATCAAACACATAAGTGCAGACAAATCAAGGCTTAAACATATTGACGTAGTCAGTAAATATCCTATACATATTTATATAATATTTACGAGTCCATTTAAAATGTCGGAGTTGTCAAATTAGATGAAACATTTGTGTAACATAGCACATGGTAGTTAGTCACAGTTCCAGCTTTCCATTTTCCAGACGGACGATCATTAGGTTCGGTTTTCAACAGCATATCCAATATCATAATGCAAAACATATCAGTCGTGTGTTTGATATAATGGAAAGCGATTTAATAACTTAACTCGTGGGTGCATATCTCTTGGAAACAAGTTACTATTATGTAAGTTAAGTTGTTTGTTGCGAAAAGGAAGATGTGCGGAAATGACCGCGTCCGAACTTGACTTGAGAAACCGTATGTACTTTAGGAATTAAAAACTATAAATGGCGCCGACCATTTTAAAGAAACATGGGTTTCGGAAGGATCCATCTGTAGTATATATTGATTTAATCTACATACATTCTCCAAGATGGGGAATTCATTATAAAAGCTTGTTAGAAACCTTGTATTTTCATTTGGGAATTTTAAATCGCACACATTTGATCTAAACAACTTATACCTGCCGTGTATCAGCTTCTACCTCGCCTGGCTTCAGTCTACAACACAAGGAAATAGACACTAGGGACTAGTTATGTTTTTTTTCTCAAATCGTCGTGCTTCAGTTTTATTGGAAACTAAGAGAACACTTAGAAATATTTGAATAAGCAAAGCTTACTTTATTGCTAATATCATGCAATGGAACTTACATATTATATCTGATATACATTCCTCCACGAACATCTAGTCCCGTGACTCTTCCTCTTATAACTTTTGCAATAATCGTTTTTAATGAAACTTTACCAACATTCTTGTACACTGTACTACCTATGTACCGTTTGTTTATAGACTATTTCCTCACTATGATAGAAAAACAAAGAAAACTGAAGCCGAAAGGTAATCATATTCTTGAATGTCCAGACCCGACGCTTGCGAAGGGTGTGACGTTTTAGAATTTCACGACTCGGATTGCAATTTATATGATTTAATTGTACCCTCTAGATAGTTTAAGGGTCCTCCAAAAGTTATATTTATATATTTGTATGCTTCTATTACCATGTCACTGGGATTAGACTTTTTGTAATCATTTTTTTTGTGAGGTTTTGTTTACACCAAAATATTAAAATACCTCTTGTAACAACCATTCACCTAAAGCGTCAAATTGAAAGGTGTTATTGGTACAATAATATTAAGAAATGTGAATGTGATGAATAGTGCTAAGCATATCACTTGTGATGTCGGTGCTGAGAAGTATTTCATCACAATTGTTGTACATGTATACTGCTATTATGCGTGTAGAAGTGGGTGCGAGAGTGTGTGTGTGTGCATGTGATTGTGTAACCATATGGGTGAACATAAATGTATAAGTCTTGTTTCAAATTGTTAAATGCTAATATATGTTTTGGCTCTCTCGCTTCTTCTTTTCTATTCAATCATTCTATTATAATATTATATATATTTATTGATATTTAGTCATCTTATGATGTACATATATGTTTTAATAAATTGTAAGGAAAGGGCGATTATAATATTCATGTAACTTGTGCCCAATCCTTTTGCTGAATTTATGGCAATAGGATTTGTTTGAACTAAGCAATACTATTAAATCCTCTCGCTTCTGATGGAAAACATGGATGACTGGTCACCATTCGCCATCTAGTATTTTTCTCTCACTATTGTCTTGTATCGTTAAAGTCACGTGCCATGAACTCTCTTAGGTAGCGTTTGTTGGATGGAATAAATTACATCTGTAGGCATTGTAGCTAGGAGAAACTTTACTAGCAGATCAAGCTAAACATTTTGAATACTTGTATAACAAGCATGCATACAAAATATTATATATATCACTATGACATATATATGTAGTAACTTTGTAATGATGTAGATTACTTACTTACTTAGGCTGAGTACACATCCTATATATATGTGTTGTATGTGTGAGGGTGTGTGTGACATGTAGGCATGTGGATATGCAAGTCTGTATAAGCTTAAGTAGATGTTTACATTTTTAATTAATATACATTACCCGAAGTAATCATTCTACTCTCTGAATGTTTGTGTACATGTAATACTACCATCAATGCTTTCATTCTAAAATCCATTTCTCTTTATATATATACATTACTGTCTATGATATCTATTATTTACTTTATTCACTTTGGCTTGTATATATAGATTTGCCTGTTGTCCAATCCATTTGTTTTCTAAACAATACAATGTGTTGAAATGTAAAATGTGAAATGCATGCATATAAACATTTGTTCATTCTACAATACATACAATGTATCACACATAAGTAATATTACACATATGAATAGTACTGCTTTTATTCCACGTCTTCATTTGATCTTTTAACGAATTTACAATTGTCTTCAAAACGTTCAACATTCAGCGTTTGAATATTCGGAACCAATTCCCTTTTCAATTTTTCGATTCGATCCATGGATAATATCCCATGAATTCCTGACAAAAAAGTTTTAGCAGCTAGTGTATTGCTGTGTGAAAAACGAACCTTGTATAGTATGACCTAAATAGGCAGTATCACTCAATATTAAAGTAAATGTATATATTCTAAGTAAAGTGAAACGAAATATTTTGTGCAAAGGTTTTTTCTTCTACTTTCTTGAAGTATGTCCAATTATATCAGAACGCTGTGTTAACCTATACTTTTTCACACATATGAAGGTCGGTGTTGCACTATAAACTAACATCCGGACTGTCTCATCCGGAAACATCCTACTAACCTAGTGTTATGATTAGATATTTCATTGTTTGTTTTGGTAGGGGCGATGATCCAATATATAGTTATCTAAGCGATGCAGAGTCTTATATTCTATTACGTTATGAAACATGTTCAAATCTTCTAAAACGATTTTTTGTTGCTTTTTTTGTAGACAGGACATCTTAAATATTTATAAATCAGTCTCTCAAATTTGCACTTTTTTCGTAAGAAGCAGACGTATGTTTATTTTGCCTATGTGAACCTCGATAAGGGGCCTACACTAGAACAACTTGTCTGAGACTGAGGACATCTGGCCCAAGTGTTAACACCAAAACACGTCTATTGATCCAAAGTTATTTATGCACGTGCAAACTGTATGGGTGTCAAACTCAAATATCTAGAATGGACAGGAAACAGAAAAAAATATTATATATATTTTTATAATTTTTCCTTTTTTTTCTCCAAATAGCAACACAACTCTACATTGTAAAATGGGGTCAGATAGTTGTGTTACAAGCGGCACGTGCAAATGATCGCTCATATACTTGCCATTCAATCAGCCATTGCCGTCCAGGTGTTTGGCTAATACGTATGTTAGTGGTTGCTTATCAATCAACAGGATAACCATTAAATGAAAATTATCCGCCGACTATGATTAAGGTTAAGAAAGGTTTATGTTTTTAAATGTAAGTTCATTCCGTGCAGTCTAGAATGATAAATACTGCGGATACTCCGTACACTTCAATCCTAACATAACCTAGACTTGTAGAGGCTGGTTTGTTGACAGACCCCTTTAAGTTGATAAATGTCAGCCTTCAAAATGAATTTGATTTTATAAGAAGGGCGAGGGATATCCCGTATATCACGTTTAAAAAGGATGCACGTGTATTGAGTGTATCTTATTTTTTCGACAAGGGTCGTTGTTATGTTGTGGAAGAGGTCAAGTGCCCGTCGTAAAAAAAACATCTGCTCCAAATATAACAAAGACGCACGTGCTTTGAGGATGTTTAATGATAATACGGACAAAAGGCAGGAGATCACATAATATAGATGACCTACTACATGTATTGAGCTGTACTTCCTTAAGTCTAATGTAATACAAAACGTAAACAATTACTTACCAAACACTAAACAAGACTATGCTTGTCAGCAGCGATAATTTGCTTTCTCAGATACCGACCGAAAATATCATTCACCATTATCTTAAATACTAAGAATCGAGAAATAGTCCCAAAGAATTCTCTATAAAAAAAGAGAAATACTTCCATTTAAATCAGTGTTATGCAAACGAAAACTCATTACGATATAAAACAAGCTTATTAGTGAGGCACCCTAATTAATATTTAGCTAACTGTTATTCAGCATGTCCCTTGTAAAGTAGGCTTATTGTATTAAAGAATCATCAACTTTTCAATTTACTCTAAAGAGTTTTCATCATTATGTATCAGTTAAAGAGTGCATTTCATTTGGACATTTTGATTTTCAATTTACGAAGATAAGATGGACCTATGATCTTAATTATAAAATAAAGTACTTACCGACAGAAGCTGGTCTACATACATCGTTCTCAACAGTTTTCTATATAGGACAACCGGTCAAATTCCAGACAACTTCTCTGCATGCCTGTAGGTCATCTTCCAGACAACGCATTGCCCGCTATGCTTGAAATAAATTACAGGAATCACGATAGGGACTTTAATTGTAATACCTTAAAATTGCTATTAGAAATACATTAATATTTCAGAAACTGCGATAAGGAAGTTACCCTTTACATAATATATAAAACATGTCGTTTGTATCAACGTTGATACAACAAACGTAAGATAACCCCATTTCAATATCAGCCATACTTTCCCAGTTGGCCCGTCAATCAACTTACACTCTACATCCCCGCCGTCAATTGAATTCGATGTTAGAACAATAATTACATAACAAAAAAATTGGGTTTGTTGGGAACTGCGTTGGTGTTCTGCCATCTTTCTCGCCAAAGTTAGACTCTCCATCATAGCTATTTCTGGGTCTGTGTTGTTGGACCATTTCAGATGAACAGGTTTTGAAGTAAATATTTCCGCAATTTTCATGAAAAAAATGGTAAGGTCGTATCGTAGACATTGATATGTTGCATGTACTCTTAGTAACCATCACCTCGAAACTTCACTTAAGAGGTTGTGAGTAGGATATGCGAATATATATATATATATGACCCATATTTAGCTAAATAAATTTGATTTTTGGTAAATTGTTACGCATGGGAAGTCCAAATTGATAATGCAATTATACCATTTGCAGTAGCACACAATACAAGCCTTGTAAAAACGTTGACCTTGTCGAAATGTCAATTTTGTCAACCAATAGCAGCCATTTTAACATTGTTAAGCAATGCCGGCTGAGTCATCCAATGTCAGCGTTTACAAAACGTCAACCCTGTCAACTCATGACAGCTTTGTCATCACTGTCAGCCTTGTCAACCATTATCATTTACTCAACGACTTCAGGTTTGTCAACCTTCGTGACCATGTAAGCTTTGTTAATGAAGGATCAGATGTTTTGATCGTGTGCCTTTACCTTAAACTAGCATGTCGAAATAAAATGTCATTATATTGGTCAGCTGTAGTTGTTGAAGAATCATGTTCTCTGAGTCTGGTATAGTTTTGACTACCTTTTTACCTACAATGCTTAATATAAATGGAGTGGAGACACTATGACGAATGTGGCGTTGAGCATGTCCAATTTTCCTGGAACAAGTGGTTTTGTTAACCCTTTGTCTTTAACAAGGTGTATGCGTCGGTGTTTTAACTGAGGCATATGTCCTTTATTGTCTTTATTGTCTATTTATTATTATAATTTTGTTTTCATTTCAAACCAACTTTGAGTGACGACATTGTAATGTGAAGTTTTTCTTATCTTATCAACTTGTTTCCGAGAATCAATTCACGCTTAAAGGCTGATTACAAAAAACATCATCCTAGTAATTAATTTAATCACATGTCACTTTATAAAAATAAAAAACGTTTTGAAATTGCAATGAAACAAGTCATTATTTTACGAACCATATATATCGCGATGTTCTTAAAAGTTTGGCAGATAATATTTTCCCATCAACGTCAATACTATATGCCAGACAAACATATTTGTGGCCTCTCGTGCGGTCTGCAGACGGAACAGACCGCACGTGCCTAGTTAGTAAAGCTATGGTGATGGGATTATTCGCACTCACAAATATATATTACAGCTGTTTGTATGTAAGTAGGCAACAGAACAACCGACTAAGAAGTATGAAAGGTATCACATAATTTTAGGAATTCGGATATAGTGATTATAAGTAAAAAAAAAAAAGAACAATACACGCAAGAGCATGCTCGTTTTTGCGCATGTGTAGTAACATCACCCGTTATGCTGTCAGTATTAAGACAATGAACATGACGCCCCTGCATCGTGACATCATTTTATAGAAAGTGGGTGTAAAGGAAAGGTAGCTCGTTAAAACATTTTAATGACGGTTACAATTTTGATTTTCAGTTTCATAGAAGATGAATAAAACGTCCAGATGTTTTTTTTACTTTGCTCTTCCTCGATAAAAGTGAAAACGTCTGGACTTGTGTCATCTGGTTAATGGGCGAAAGAAAAGTCTTCTAAGACATAAGGTTGATTTTTACTTCAAGACACAAATATATATAAAAATGGACGAATTCGTCTCCTTCTTGTGGAAGCCTAAATTAACGTTTTCCGGTTTTAGATACAATTCAAAAATCACCGCTGCCTATGTCGCGCATGACGCTAACTTTGAATGCCGACTACGAAATAGTGTCTCGACATAATCTGCCGAAGCGATGTACAATGTACTTCGCTTTGAACATATCAAATAAATTCTGTACCAAAATCAAGTCTCTGCTCCATTCTGATTCCTGATCTTATTATTGAGTATTAGCAACAGAATTGGGGAAATAATTTAAATTGATAAGACATTGGCATCATGTTATGACCACGGTGAAAATCATATCATAGTACACTTGCTAGTCACGTTGTTATACGGTATTTAAAAGATAAATCGCAACCAAAAGGTATCTCTGTCCGTACAACAGCTTGATGTTTGACTTCATTATACAGAATGTATTACACGCCTAGTGCGTCAAGGGAAAAAATAATGGATACAATGTTTCAAACCAATTTCACATTATAAAACAAATAGAGATAAATGTTGTTCAATCTACAGAAACAAAAAACCCCGAAAAATGAACTCGTCATTGCCCTTCTTCGTCTCAGTTATTCATACGATACGCCTTTATACCTGCTGAAGCTCGGGGACTATCACAAGTTTTCACTTTGAAACAAAACACCAGAAATAAAGAATCTTTTCAAAACGTCTCCACCTTCCGTCCATACCATCTTGTATCATAAAATAAGCCTGGGATCTCTGTTCGAAACAGTTACTGTACTTTCTGTGTATTACAAGAACTACATGTCGGTTCCCAGTATATCACCAGCTGCTTTTAACATTATATTTGTGAGGTACATGTGGAAATATTTTGACGTTTGTCTTTTAGCTGTTACCTGTACGAGGCTTCTCCGTTTGTCTCTGATGACATTTCCTGTGTTGATGGGATGTTAATAATATGTAGACTTAATGTGTTGACATATTTATGACGTAACTTTTTGGCGTATACAATGTTTAAGACATCATTGCTTAAGAAATTAAATGTTAATATATTTGGCATGCCCGTATTACGAAGTTGAATGTTGATATTGAGCACATGGTGCTATTGGACATTGACTCCATTTAGGCAAGCTCATATTTCTTGAATAATATTTTGAAGTAGTTTCACCCATGTTTGCAGGATTGCAATTACTTAGTAATGACTTGGTGTATTTTGAGTTAATATTGTGGATCTATTGAATAATAAAATATGATATCATTTTACTGGACATTTTCAGTCATTTTGAGATTGTTCTTGTCCTGATTGTAGAAAGCCTTGGTATGCTTCTGTATGCTAGAATATTTCTTTTTTCAAATTGTATATAAACCAGTCCTTGACGATCTGGAAGAATGAGGCTCGAGGCCGTTAGTGTGTTAATAAGTGTTTACAAAATAGGATAAGATTTATATATATCCTTCTTTAACACAAGTGATATAACTTCAATAAGATTAATTAGTTTGGAAATATGTACTATCATAGTTTTACTTTATACACAAGCAATGTCCCTTTATTTCCTTTAATATGTTCATTGTTAGTGTATTAAGTTAAAATTTGATATGAAGTGATATAGCTATCATTCAAAATCTAGCTATGTATGTGCTGTAGAGGAAATGAAATAAGAAATGAAGTATTACTATATTGAAATAACAATAAAATGTGTCAATATATCATTCGCTTACAATGTTTTATAAATATTGTTAACCTTTGAAATTATCATATATTAATATAGCCTGTTGTAACTTGTCCTGCATCGTGTGGTACACCTCCCTTAGTAATAAAAATAAATATTTTCATGAAATATATATATGTCAATGCGCATGAATAATACAAACATATCTAAGGAAATATGATTATTTTGGTTGTATAAGAAGTCTAAGATATGTTGAGGATCTGTGGCATTGGCTGTTACTAACACATATTTATAGCAATGCATTCCCACGACTATCTAGGCAGGTTTTGCATGTGTCTGACAGATAGAAAACATGACTGTGTAAAAACTGCGCCTCAAAGGTACACTAATTCCAGCTAAGAAATTACGATCCAAATCTTTTATTGCGTTACAAAACTTTACAGCACTTTTTTGGAATTTAGGAAGCAGGCGTTTTAATTCAAATGTTTACGGGAAACTGAGCGAGTAAACTATATCATTTTCAACTTGAAAGATAATTTGTAGTGCATCGCTTTGTTTATTATCTTCCAATTCCGCCAGTTTCAAAATGTGACTGTTTTCAATGTTAAATAATTGGGGCTAAATGTGGATCAAAGCATTTAAAATATGTGCTCTCTGCAGTCAGTGTAAACCTGGTGGTTTACTGTGGTGTATACATGGTGGTCTATGTTGTACATGGTGCTCTCTGCAGTCAGTGTAAACCTGGTGGTCTACTGTGGTGTATACATGGTGGTCTATGTTGTACATGGTGCTCTCTGCAGTCAGTGTAAACCTGGTGGTCTACTGTG
>JAUMHH010203864.1:0-28507 GCA_032359455.1 Chlamys rubida
GACCATTAACTGTCACTGACCAGTATATGAAGCTCAGGTATCACTGACCATTAACTGTCACTGACCAGTATATGAAGGTGTCACAGACCCTTAACTGTCACTGACCAGTATATGAAGGTATCACTGACCATTAACTGTCACTGACAAGTATATGAAGGTATCACTGACCATTAACTGTCACTGACCAGTATATGAAGGTATCACAGACCCTTAACTGTCACTGACCAGTATATGAAGGTGTCAGAGACCATTAACTGTCACTGACCAGTATATGAAGGTATCACTGACCATTAACTGTCACTGACCAGTATATAAAGGTATCACTGACCATTAACTGTCACTGACCAGTATATGAAGGTATCACTGACCATTAACTGTCACTGACCAGTATATGAAGGTATCACTGACCAGTGTCACAGGTCTGAAAGTGTTACTGACCAGTGTGTATTACTGACCAGTGAGTCAGTGCATGTATGCCCAGTAGGTCTCACCTAGGCTACCAGAATGACTGACCAGTGAATATCACTGACCAGATGATGTGACTGATCAAAATCCATGGCTATCTGGCAAGAGTAACTGACTACTAAATGTCACTGACCAAAGAGTGTGACTGACCAGTAAATAGGACAGACCAGCAGGTACGAATGACCAGTGAGACTTACAAGTAAGAGTGACCAGTTGTATTTACATGGTAGGACAGAGCACTCATCGATGAACCTAGTGGTAATGACGAGCCCAGTGGGCATCTTACATCTCCTGTAACACACCAACCCCACCACACGAGATCCACAGATCTGCCACTGTTCTAATTCCCCCAAATCTATGTCATCATAAAACACCCATTACTTAATTGTTAATAATGGCCAAGAGATGAATTGGGGGCTTGTATTAGCATCAGTAATTTGTGTGTTGTCCTCTTCACAAAATTGGCATATGCCGCTGGGCAATCACTTTGCAGCTCGGAGTTTTTGAGTGATCACTCATGTAGCTCTATACACAGTGATGTATCAGAGACACAGGCCAGTGCTGGCACTTAATTGGCCACAGATTAGTTTTAGTGGGTGACTTAGGTTGGAGTAAGGGTTCAGGATAAGATGAAGTGGAAACAAAAACTCATCCATAGCACTTGCTGGTCTGTTAGGTAGGAGACAATGTAAGTGGAGAGCAAGGATCGGCAGGGATAACATACACAATTCAGTGTAAAAGCAGGATATGAGGGATATCGGTGACGGATGACAATACAACAAGTGCAATATATTTAAATGTAGCATATTCTATAGTAACACCCTTGATCAACAAACATCATACAGAGAGAATTAGCATCATATATCAATCTGTAAAAGAGATATTAAAAAGAGGACCAGAAGGCCTGTATCGCTCACCTGCTTCTTTTGTTACATGGAACTGACATATAGGTAACTTAAAACCAAATTTGGTAACTAGAACACAAGACATTTTAACATTTCTTAAACGGTTCTTAAAATATTGTTGTTTTAAATTTTAAATTTCAATTTTTAAGCATTTAACCCACGTTGAAGTCGTTCAAAAGAAAAAGTTGACGAACGACGGACGCCGCAATACGGGCCAGGTGAGCTAATAATACTAAAAAGTGATTAGGTTTTACGCCGGTGAACTGGTTTCATAAGCACAGGATGTAGGGGTAACCTTGAATTAAGCTATAAATAGTATTTCACTAGGAGAGTGGCCCTTGAATATTGTATACATAGGCATTTAACCAGGACAGCTGTACTTGTCTGAGGTTCGCGTGTACTTGGTGTCCGGATTCGCCGATTTACAGGTGTAAACATACAAACCGCACTACAAATTCTTTTGTCAAACCACAAATCTATTTTGGTCCAACAGTAGGATTAAAAAGCCTACATACTTCGTATGTTTATATTTAAATTTTTCATTGTATGAGAAGACTAAGAGGGCTGCTTTTTCAACATAGCAGGTATTGTATGTTTTTTCTTGTCTATATTTCGTCAAAGGAAACTTCACATGTTTCATATCTATAACACTGTACTTTATGTTTTCTATTTCCGTTTACGTGCGTTCTTGGTCATTTTAATTAATTAACATTCATATTTCTGTTTATGAATCGCCGAAATATTTACCTGAGCGTTAATTTTCAACAAATGTTTTTTCCGAATAACACATTACTCATGAACCAGGAAACTCGAAAGCCATTATTGAAGAATACATTTACTGCAGCGGATTTTTTTTTACTCTCACGTTTGATTCACAAATTATGCTTACGTCACGCTACTACAAATAGTTAAATTTGATATTTAAAAATTCAAATATTATATCCGAGACGTTTCTTAACAAAAAAGCCCATGCTTGTTCATTTTCAGGAAAAAGTTTTGATTTTACGTCATTCGTTTCGGAAAATAGAACGCTATACTTGCAATGAGATTTCGTACGTTTTTGTCTGCCATGATTAGTACCCAAATTGGTACACTATATCACAGGCTAAAAAACTTTTTTTTTTTGCATGTTGATGTGCCGATTGCATAAAATATATTACATTTATAAATACCACACTGAACTTCAATTAAATGTATACTCTTGTATATTGTCCGCTTATAAGGACCAGAAATAAACATTTAAACATGCCTAAAATTAACACCTACAAAACACTTTAAAACATTGTCGACGTACAAATGTACATCATTTTTTTAGTTTTCTGATATGTTTATTTTGAAGTCATCGTAAACTCTTAAAATGTTGCTGAAAACAAAACTATTTGGTGGAAATGCTGAAAAATATATGTATTGCTATACAATCAGGAAGATACACAAATTTGATTTTAAAGTACTATTTCTGGCTGCGTACCAAATTGGGTAGAGTACCAGATTGGGTAGCGTACCAACAGTGGTAGCGGCGTTAAGTGGTGAAGACCATTTACGGAGTTTTACTCGGAACTATCCTTCACTGGTCTAATGAAGACAAACCAACATATATAGTTTGACAAGGGTTTTACAGGCGGTCTTGAGCCTGGTGAGTTAAACTTATATGATCAAGTGAATTCACATTGGTATTTGTATTAAATGGAAAGATTAATTTGAACCGTTGGTGATTACTTTGCAATGGGAAACATTGACGGTCTGAATATTAGGGATATCATGTTCAGACATGGAGTACCAAAAGCTGCAGTGTGACAGCTGTATTTGAATGGTCGATCTCAGAAAATAATTCGACGGGGAATATATAACTGATTTTACTTCTATTTTCCCATTGACGAGTATACGATGTCCTCTTCCAAGTGCCTTAACATGAACTGTATTTAGGCAAATGTAGGACACACCCACTAATAGGCTTCATATTTTTCACCTGTCATTAAAACGTCTTGAAAGCAACAGGTGTAACGGGTTGTTTTCATCTAATAAATTTCAGATTATAACAGAAATGAGTGATATGATATCCCCTTTTCTGTTCCGTTCCCACACATACGGTGTTTAGTATGTAACGGTTAAATCAGTATTTAAGAGCTTGCTCCGAATGTAACAACTTCCGTGATATATATTGACTGCTGACGGACAAACGTACACAACATGTTTTTTTCTTCTGGAAATGAAGATTGATTATGCTTTGAGCAAGTTATGCAATAGCCATCATGATCTCATTCGAAAATAATTGTATTTTTTGTAAAAAAATAAATTGTTTAGACTTCATCATTTGTTTTAACTCAAATGAACTACCTCATCTGCAGATAACTTCATG
The DNA here is from genome assembly GCA_032359455.1 of Chlamys rubida. Lineage (NCBI taxonomy): Eukaryota > Metazoa > Mollusca > Bivalvia > Pectinida > Pectinidae > Chlamys > Chlamys rubida. The sequence continues at coordinate 3,727 of JAUMHH010203864.1, forward strand.
ATCTTTGTCCCATTCAATTTCAAGCACTAAGGTATTCCATTGTAATTTACATAGAATAACCTCCAATTGTGTCAGTGAAATGAACGAATATCCAGTGTTTACATTTGTTACAACCTGTTGATTTTGCTGACTGTTTCTCTTTTTCGAAACGATTTTATCAAAGCTATAGTCATGCAGGAAGAAGGCGTTTCCAATACTTACGTTAATGATGATGTAATAAATCGTAACACGATTTTGCTTTATATTTTCTTTAAAAATATTTCATTTGCTCATTTGCTCATAGAACATCTTAAGCAAATGTCTTTCACACTATTAATGTATCAAAAAAGGTTGTTGTTTCATTGATTGTGATTTTCATTCTGACAAAACATGATATGTTAATGTCGCTGGCAATATGTATGTTTTTGAGTTCAAGCTCATATTTAAACGATGGATAAAAAAACAATTTTACAAAATTTGATATTTTTAATAAAGCGGGAATTTTGTTTTCCCCCACAACTGTAGTGTTTTACTTATTTCGAAAGATACACTAATGAGCTTGGAATCAGGGACACTACAGACTCTTCTACCTCAACCATTTTCCTCGATCTTTACTTTCCCTTTTCTTGATAGTAGCATCCATGCGTCACCACATACGTTGTGTACATGTCGCAATTTTGAATAAATTCGGTATTCAAGAGCTTGCTCCTTGGTGGATGTCGAGTGCTGACTTACAAACTTACAGCAAAAGGTTTTCAAGAGATGCAGATTCGTGAAGACTAATGACAAGTTTTATGATTCCTATCATCATCTCGTAGAGAAATATGCAATTTGTTGTTGCTACCTCAGTTCTCGTTATGAGAATATGCAATACTAGATTCTACTGTCGAAGAAGCAGAATACGCTAACCTCTCCGGAACACTTGGTCTTTTTAACCTTGTACTTCTGGGGTTTCCATAGAAATTGTTCTTCTGCACATATTTTGCCCTAGTCTTATCGATTTTGAGTTGAAATTTTGGTTTTGTTGACACTTTTGTATTCTCTTCGATTCATATATATATATATATTATCATTACGCAAAAATGTGAGAGGGAAAGAAGATAAAAGTCATCTTTGAAGACAAAAAATCAAACATATAATATTTCAAAATGAGAACATGTATTATTAGATAAAAGTATAATTTTAGTATATAAACTTAGGGCAAATTAAACATAACTGTTAGCACAAAAAACTTGCAGCCAGCACTTTTGTATTTTACTACCCAAACTGGTTATATATATGCGAGATTTCCATGACCCCATGCATCAGTGTTTAGGTTATACAAGATTTGCCAACAGCTAAAATAATTTCTGTCAAGAACACTTCCGAAACCACTTGTACGATATAAATACACTTCAATATGCTTTGTCCGATCCACTCAAGTCATATTTAGCTGAATTTATAAACACGTATAACCCTATAAGTAAACGTGGTCGTTGGATGAGTTAGCCTTGACAAATTTCCTGTCCTTATTTATCATCACCTCCACCAATCATGTACAAGACTTAAGAGGACGCAATGACGGTTCAGAGTCTCGGAATTCCCAAATATGAAATTTGTCGCATTTTTCATAGATCTCATCAAGTTATATTTACCATCGTATGGCATTGCCGCTATAAAACTTTACCAAATTCAGTTGGCATTCATATGGGCTGTGTAGGCGATGGCTATTTTATTCATTGAACAAAAACACATACTCGATACATACATTATTTAAACTAAATGCTGAATGATAAAACGTGTAATTGAATTGAATTAGCGTTTTAATTCAGTTGTAATTTTACTTTTTGTCTCTGTTTTGAATTTTATTTAATACAGCAGTTGTAATAATTTAGGATTCATTTATACATGTAGTTATCCTATAATAACTTGACATTTTATCAGAGAATACATTAAGTTATCCAATCATCATTTGCCATGTAATTGGTGAATATACACAACTATCCGAAAATGACGGCATTTTATCAAAGTATCATCCCTGCAGGTCGGGGATAGAGAATAAAATACACCTGCTGTGACCCACTGCAAATATCGTAGAGGCTAATACACAAATATACGCTATATCAGGCGCACTTACACGCATACAAAACACACATGGAGGCACGTCCATAAATAACCTTAGCTGTTTATAGGACGTTAAACCCTTTAAACCAACCAACCATTTTTAAAGTAGTTATACGACCACAATGTGGCATTTTGTAGTCATCCGGTCATGTGATATTTAACCAGATTATATAGTGTATATGTAGTTATCCTGTCAGTATATGACATTTTAATCATAATACAGTTGTTTTGTGTAGTAACAGTTTTAAAGACTAAAAAAGTTCATAATATACATATAGTTATTCGATCAGAATATCATCCCTGCAGGTTGGGGATAGAGAAAATAATACACCTGCTGTGATCCACTGCAAGTATCGTAAGAGGCGACTAATAACAGACTATACATGCAGGTATCCGTTAATCACGTGACAGTTTATCAGAGAATACATTGAGTTATCCAATCACCATTTGACATTTCATTGGCATTTATCAGCAGGTTGCTACACTAAATGCTTCTGAAAATAATATCAAATTGCCAAAACATGTATTTGTTTACGTCAGTTTTAAAGACGGGAATATTATTTTAGTCAGAGGCATTGGGAAAATTGTCTAAAGACGGATGTCTAGTATAATAAGAGTTCATCGTTGTGTGATATAGTGATAGTAGTTATACAATCGAAGTGAGAGAAAAAAAACTGTATGTTATTGATAAAGACGGAAATATTGCTTTAATTAATGACCCGAAGAAAATTCACTACAGATAGAGAAGGCATTTTTGTTAATAACGCGAGTTCATTGCTAAACGTGTATAATTGAACTAAGGTAAATTTCTACTTCATACATGTTCTAGTCTAACAACAGGTTAATTAGACAGGTACGAACTCTTACAAACGGACTCAAAATGCATAGCATACAACTTAAGATTTTACGATAAAAAAAACCACCATATATGTATATATCATAAACAGTACTGGCAGTCATAGTAACGAACTAGAGTCTAATTGGTGTCGTCAGATACATATAAGTATTTTCACCAGAGCTATATTAATATCATGTTACATTTAATTACCATGGCTAATTGATTCAGTTATAAGTATTGATCGGCTGAGCGAGATAATGGTGGCTACTATTTATTGCGACTTAAATTAACAGCAATATGCTACCGTATTAAACGCTTACAACACATGCTGTGATATGATAAGTTGTCAAGATATTTGAATGTTTTTATTACATAATATAAGCCTTCGTTAATCGTTGAAATATTTTTGATTAAATTGTCTTGTTTTGTGAATTCAATATAACAAGTTTATAAGATCTGCAAAGACCAGAGATGTAGGAAAAGGAAATTCTAACCGATGGTTTTTCAATAGGTTTTTTTCACATATTTGAAAATCCCGAGGTATTAATTTCCTTATCACCCTTAACACCCTTGGGCATAAAAGAGTAATTCTGTTCATTTCTTTCTCAAAAACAACAAACAGCATCGCAATTTCCGCATTGCAGCACCGGCATTTTCCGAATTAGTGATGTCACTTCATTGTTGTCCCATTGTGACGTCTCGCACAAAAGTTGGATGTAAGATCATTTTTACACCCCCTTTCTTACCCTAGACTGTTCTGTCATTTACGCACGGGAATGAAAGAAAGGTTAATAAACACATTTCCTGAGATGGGAGATGGAATAAGTAATGCCGTTAAGATGTTATCAAATAATAATTATAAGCTTAAATAACCGCGTGCTTTTAAAGTGAATGCAAATGTATTATATTTGCATAGATATGATCTAAAGAAGTTCTAACTTTGTATATGTAACATAGTTATGTATTTGCGAATTCGTAACATCCATCGCACGACCTCCATTATAAAACTGATCGTGTGTAGATACACAAATGGATTGCTATTAGAGCGTATTAAGGGGTGGTTTTAACTATATGTAATTGCTGCGCGTAATGTTTACTACATGTATACACGTATGTAGCTTCTACGTAAAGCAGTAGTGACAATGCATCACAAAACATATGATATATCAGTTTCCGTGAACTTGAACTTGTGTGACCACTTGCTGGGGCTGTTAATGCGTACAGATGTCCTCACTATATAAATATGTAGGTACATCTGCACCGGTCTTGCTAGTATATGAAGTAGGAGGCCCTCCTGTTATCGACCAAACCACGTACATATAAACGGTGTACTGGGCTTGGTACCACAACGCTTCCGACACTCAAGCTGTGAATACCGTACTGGGTATACCTTACTACTTCTTTTATCAGGTACGTTTGGTTTAAACAACTATGAATTATATCTTACATCTTAATTACTATAGAGACTTCTGAATGTTTCAATACATGTAGATCATTTTTCACTTTATTTTTCGTTTATCGTAACATAACGAGCAGATTTTCTTTTATTCAGTTTTCCTGAAATTATAAAAATTGAATTTTTTATATTAAAAAGTATGTGGAGAATTATCAAATGCTGATTATTAAGCGATATCAACATTAATATGCTTTTTTGGTCTTGTCAATTTATTATTAAAATATGTTTTATTATATTGCAATGATTTTCTATCATTCATGAATTTCGATTTAAGGGTAATAACGGGAACTATTGTTGTGAATCACAGCGTATTTTAACGAATCAATCTACTTTAATTTTGACATTTCATATCTGAAAACATTAGTTTTTACCTTGCTAATTTAATCTAATCAGTTGAAAAAACATGTACTATTGATAAAATAATTTGAATAAAAGAGAATTTATTCTTAATAGTCCTGCAAAGATTCAAAATTAATTTAATTTTTCTCGTTAGTAAGTTATAAGTAATCTTTAAATATAAGTTACTATATACTGCATGTTCCAGAAGATTAATTATTCCATTATTAGATTGAAAATTAAAAACAGCACATTTCAAACACGAAAAAGAAATTTCGCTTTACAGAAGAAATTTGAATGGTTTACTGTATCAGAAAATCAATTTTTCGTGTTATTAATGTCGTCTTTTAGAAAATAAATGTAAATTTTACTTATTTCAACAGCGTAGCCTATATGATTGTCAACGTTTATCTTTCACTTCAATTTTGCATACCAATATACCATACTAGGTTAAAGTCTATCCAGGAGACCTTTTATTAACGAAATTCTTTGAACGACACTTAACTTGTACCTGGTCCAGATATTAGTTCACACTGGATACACAAAGGGCAAATGTACCTGTCATCGAGGGGGTAAGTGTGACACGGACGTACTTAAAGCAGTTTGATATTATAATTATAGGTTCAGTGATTTATAAGCGGGCAGCTATTTATTTAATAACTTTGCACACTAAGCGAGTGTTAACTTTAAAAAAAAAAAACTTTTAATACTGATCTATGATAATGTTTAACTAACCTTTTACGTATTAAATGAATTTCACTTAGCAACCATCAGTTGTGTCACGTTTAGTAACAAAATGTAACCACCTATTCTAAATAAATGTATTTGTGAGTGCATCTGTGTTCAGTAAATAAAGTGTAAAAATATTCTTATTTTTCGGCAAATTCATAAAATATATCGACATCGTCATTAACCACGAACCAACCCGAAATTTTTCTCTATAACAGCTTATGACGGAAGGAGATAAGAAGTCTGTCCAACCTTGTAATTATTTCAAATTATAACGATGTTCTCTCATTGAAAAACAGGATTTGTAGTAGTCATATCGTAAAACAATTAGCATGCATAAATCAAAATTATATAAAGACTTATTTCTGTTCTTCAGCTTGATATCTTTATTTATTATACGTATGATAAAATTAATTACCCAACATTTGTGATTTATTTACAAATAATTGATCAGCTCTGCTCTGAATCAAGTGTTGCAATTATATCGACGTTACTATTTCAATCTTATTTGGTAGGTTTATGTTTTAGTTGGACGTATTTATCCATTCAGGATCAATGTTGTGTCGATTGGTGAAAGTGTTTTTAATATTTTATTTATATATCGTATACCAAAAAAACAAAAAAATAATTATACGTACAACAAAATATTATTTGCATAACAGAACAAGTAACACTTTATGCTCCGAACCACACCTTGGTAAAGAGTATTTGCCACATACACATGAAACACACCTTTAGGCTACGCACACCTTGAGAGAATCATGTGTGTCACGTTATATCAATCAAATAACTAAATCCCACACACCATTGGAAGGTGTCATATACACTTTCAATCATGAATGTTTCTATTTGGCATGAAAGCGTACATTTTGACAGGATGTGAGGTTTTTTTCTACATGACCCTACTGATCTATGAGGTAGTTATAATATGAACAAAAAGTGCCTTTTATGCAGTGTTTAGTCACAGTCTCTCATTATTGACAATATACACGAGATGAATAATGACAAACTGTGAATTGTGCAATCACATTTTAAGGATTTTGTATGATAGATAGTCGATGTTAATCAATACATTACGTACACATGTATCATATCGCATCAACTTAAATGTACACTTAAAATTGTGTTCTAATTCATTTAGCGTTTCCCGTAATTCAACACATATTTACCCTGTCTTGGATCATTTGGCTGATCCCTGACAAGATGTTTTTTATTTGGTAGTAGTAGATATCAGGTTGGTTGTCACATACAGGTGGTAGGGGGACGTTTACTCTTCCGGAACACCTAGCTACGTCCCAGTTCTTGAATGGGGTCAGGGTCTGTTTTTTAGAATTAATGTCTTCTTGGTTGCTATAATTATTACTTTAAGAAACTCAGAGTTGATAATTTGATTGTTTAATATTAACGTTGTAATTATATCTATTTATTATTTTGTAAATGAAAGCGAATGAGTTTGATTTTATAATCTAGAATTACTTTAAGGTTACTTTTCAATTATTTACTTATTCATTTATTGTTTCTTTCCGCATGTTTTACTATATATATATTATTTTTAAATCAAATTAAATCAGACCCTGCTGTAACGATTACTGAACTGAAAACAACGAAACTAGTTTTTTTTTGTTTTTTTTTAATGAAACATTCGCATGGACATTTTTACAGGTAGGGCAGGCCTGGATCTATCTAACGACAATTATACCCATCTTCATTCATTTATAAGGACAAATAATTCACTTACTCTTCTACAGAACATAATATATTCAACTCACTCTCACGCATTCCGTACTTTGGTACTACAGGGTGAAATGATGAGCTGCATTCCGCCTCGTTAAGATTTTAGTTGTTTGCCTATCATACACGAATGCCTGTCATGATGATAACACCAATTATCTATGTCGAACGTCAAGTAAAACACCCAAATAGTAACCTACGTCGAGGTCAATATATAGTGTATTATCAATATGGTTACATGTATGTGACACCAATACGTAAATGTCACGCAGTGTGTTGGTGTTGAAATATACGTTGGTGATACATTTTGGCTATTTTTAGGGTTAATGTTTTGCTCCAGTGGTTTTTACATTATGTTGTTACCTTGCAATTTTCTTTGCTAAGTCAGTAAGTGCAGAATTTGTTTAAAAAGTTCTATACATCTCAAACCTATGACATATTAACTTATATATTCAAATCGTAAATTTGACGCAATTAAAAGCCGCTCCAACTACTGTGGGAAAGTAACAATAGCCTCAAATCCCCGCCCACAACGACATTCAGACAAGGGTACGTCCTTTGACACCATATGATTGTTCAATGTTGACTATGATGCAGTTTTATTTATAGATTATGGACAATACAGACATTGAATTCACATTCTTGTTTAAGGATCCCCGCACCACTGCCTAAAACTGTTTTAGTGTTGGAAACTGTTTTTTTTCTGGCATATCTATAGCTTTGATAAATTATATGTAAAAAGAAGCCATACATTGCGGGACTTTTTTTTATCAACAACAGTGCTCCGAATATAAAAAATTCAGTGTGGATAGACCTAGATTCGAACCCTGAGCTACAGATTTGTATACTATCTCTGTAACCAATTGAGCTAGCTGGTCAACGGAGGTGTCGTAGCCAAACTATGCTTCAGTTATAAATTTAGGGGAGGTTACTGTTTATATTTGAAAAATGTAATTGTTCCAAAATAGTGGCAATAAAGTAGACTTTCTTTTAAACATGAAAAAAGACGAAGCACCTATTTAAAACAAAATTTTGTTGATGCAGAAAGCAAAACAAAATACAAATTTCTTCAGCACCTGATTGTCATTTCATCCTTGTAGGACTCAGTGGTACTAAAAGTCAAAAAAGAAAGAAAAAGAAGTTTAGACATTAAGTTATATTTAAAACATGTGCACATATATATATTATGTTGTATAATATTACACTATACAAATATGCTTTTTTTATTTCATTTTTGTAAATAACAGATTTGCATCATTTCAGTGTCCCAAAGGTATTAAATTGGTTAAAAAAACAATTATTATTTTGCAGAAATGACACAAATTCTATTTTTAAGATGTATGCAAAACTAGTGTTATCTGTACTTTCAATAGGGATAACAGTTTGTCACATTTTCGTTTATTTTTTTGCATTAATTTCTACTTAAAATGTCAGTAAAATATCTTATTTCGTTCATAGGAAGTAACGTTGAATATTTTTTATCTACAATTATTGTTCATATAGCTGTACATATCCCGTGAAAATGGTTAAAGAATCCAAGTGAAAACTAAATATTGACCACACTAATTGGGTCGACTCCTTTTTGGAGCCGTGCACTTTGCGATCAGCCGAATATTTTTGCTAGTCACCCTTAACCACTCAGAAAAAATATTCTTGTCCAATGAAATATAATTCTGGTTATCCAATGTTTTCTGTATATACATCTACATTGTATGTATGATGAAGATCATGATGCGGTTGGCAATAATTAGTATTATGAGTGTCCGTGTTGTCTGCCACAAAACGTGAAATAACATAATGTGGAATCAATAATTTTCGTGGGGTTTTTAATTTCGTTGATTTCGTTGGTGCTCTTAATCCTCGAATTCATGTGTCCACGAATAACAAGTTTGGCGTCATTAAGTTATTATCGTTAGAATGAGTGGACACTCGTAATCCACGAAATGGTAATTTCGGGAAACCACGACAATTGGGCGCACGAAAATATCTGACTTCACGGTTAAATCACTCCTTAGAATTCTATCTGATATATGGTAATACACACGTTTGACACTGTAGAGGATTTAACTATATTAGACCTAGGGTAAGGCTGTTTTGTGACAGCTAGATTTAGTTTTCATATATTAATTGAATATGTTTTGTAAGTTCAATATTTCACACGTTTGATTACCGAATATTGACGATAAGTTCAACTATATGTGCGCACCTTTCGCTTGTTTTAGAGCTTTTACTGCAGTAGGAAGGTGAACGTAACATCCTGGTTTTGGCAAAGTCCTGGATATTGTTACTGATAAACCGATACCATATGTATAATGCAACTACCCCCTCCTCTAGACACACTTATAAACGAGAAAAACATATCGCCACGAAAGAGTCGACCCTTAGTCCCTTTAGGCCTTTGATTTTAATGTATTATTTTTCGAAGCACTTTTGTTTCTTTATATATTTCTTTTAGTCAGAAGAGACAAGATACAAATATAAGAAAGTAGAGACTAGTCATGTTTGATATATAGATATATATATTAATTTAGTTTTACAGTATAAATATTCCGCTTATCTTTGATAGACTCAGTGAATTGTTCTTTCAGATAAAGGTGTACCAACATGCCAGGTAGATATGACCGTTTACTGACGTCATTGACAAGAAAGTTGCTTGACAAACCAAGGCGTAACCATCGAAACAAAGCTACTATGATTTCCGCCATTCCTCTGGATGACATTCCTGTCACTGACACTTCTAAAGTTATTTCCGATGTTCATCCGTTCAAGGAAATTCCTGGGCCAAAATGTTATCCGATCATAGGGACCCTGCCTTACTACCTACCTGGAGGTGAGTTACATTTGACTTTCGACAAAGTCATCAAAATCATTTATAATCCAGAAAACTGGGACATTCGTTATAACGTAGTAAAACATTAATAAAGCAAGACGAATTACCGACTTTGACATCAACAGATATTCGTAGTATAATAGTTTAATTTTATTTATATATTTAAATGAAATGTTCGACAGAACGGAGTATAGATATCATTGAAATTTAATACTTTTTAACCAGATAAAATAGGCTTTAACAATCATATATGTTTTAATACTTTGAAACAATGTATGGCATAACGTTTATAACCTCAATACTATTCATCAGTTTGGAAATATGTAATATCAAAGTTTTACTTTCTACACAAACAATGTACGTATTAAACGTGTCGCAACGTTTCAAGTCCGACTGGTCCCTTTGTCTAGTTATGACTGAGTGAGCGGCATAACGTTGGTGTTACTTTCCATATCATACAGCTGATTTCTATAAAACCGCGCATCTTTTCAAGGAGAATAAATAAACGGTGTATACATTTTTAATAGTAAACTTTTGTCACAATCAGCCGGAATCTTTCTTTAAAAAAAAGACGTTTAATAGACATTTTAGGTGTGCAATGCATATAAGAGTGCTTTTGCATTAACCTACATACTCTCACCGTGACACACGCTGATTTTTCATAAGAAGTAGGGCAGTTTTTATTACACTTACTATTATCATATAAAGTGGGCGAATTTTATAAGAGTTACTGAGTACAACTCTAATCCTGTTTTCGTGGAGCATAACCTTTACTTGGTGTGAATAAAATGTACAATTTCATTGGCGTTAAGTTCGACATTGTTTAGGCTGCATTACCTGTAGTAAATTATTACAGTGTTAAAATGTCCTTATACACCGGGTGTGTATTATTATGGACACCGCCATTGACCTAGGAGAGAGCCTCCTTCTTAGTATTCTTCTCTTGTCGAAGTAGTTGTCTTTGACTGATAAATATTACAAATTATAACAACTTTATAACAAACCGTGAAAATCGCAAAAACACAATTTTTTTTTTTTTTTAAATGTGAATTTAAATCTATCAATATATTTTGCTTCCAATAGATCGTTCAAGTAAGCTTTTGGAGTTTTGGTCCCTTTACGTGTTTCCAATATCAATTATAGCAATAACCTATTGATGTAAGGACTATACTATTTAGACAAGATACTGATTTTTGATGCTTTAAAGATGCATTTCGTCTTTATTTCGTAGGTCGATTCCATAAAATGGAGCATAATGAGGTATCGCACATAATGTGGAAGCAATACGGATATGTGTACAAGGAAATTATTACCGGAGGTAAAATACTGGTCCATATAGTTGATCCTAAGGATATGGAAACAGTTTACCGGAACGACGGAAAGTTCCCCGTTCGGGAAGCATTCTTCACATTAAATCATTACAATAAGAAGTTCCAGGACAACTGCCAAGGTCTGCTAACATCGTAAGTGCTGCTTTGTTGAACTGAAGCTATGTACTGTTTAGTGGAAGATAATATGTGTATTAACAATGTTCGGCCCACATGGGGCAGGACATGTACTGCATATAGAAGAGAGAAACAAGCTAAAATAATACATACTTTAAATCAAATAAAATAAAGGATGAAAATGTATATTTAATTCCAGCAAGACCATACTTTGATAAATCATTTTCGAACAGAAAACCATTCCTTGCAGGGTTTTATTAAAAATGAAAGTGATAAAATAAACAAATATGATCAACCACAATGACCAGGATTCGAACTCTGGACTTCAGACTGTTGTACTATCGTTCTGACTTAATGAGCTGCCTAGTCAACAGAAGTGTCCTGGCCTAACTGTGCTACATTGTATATCCAAAGGCAAGATAAGGGGACGTTACTGTATTTGGGAAAAAAACACTGTGCAGTGGGACAGAGATTCTAAAATCTTTTTAACATGTAATTCAATTAAAATGCATATTTGAGATCACTTAAAATCGCTAGTTATAATACATATAACATCAGTTGTAGTTTACATGCATCGTACTATTAGACAGTTTAAAAACATGAGTACATTCTAGTGTATTATTATTTTGAAATAATTTGAGGTTCAGAACTTTATTCAGATATCAGCGATTTTTTTTATCTAAATAGATAATTAAGCAAATCAAGATGCATACAATAGGATCCTCAATCTATTTCGCGCGTACATAAAAAATATCTTTGTAATTTTCCTATCCCACGTTTACCCTGATATAAATCGTAAGATCTACTCTTCAAGTATATCTGGTGTTTCTCTATTAATGATTTCATAGTGGTGACCTGATACATATTACAAGATCGATCGATTGATTATACTTATTTGTAATTGTACAATGTTATCTAAATAACGTAGTTCATCTTTTATTATTATATGTTTGAATTCTCCAAAAATGAACATAAAAACCCAATAAGTTCATTTGTTCAGTATGGTATACATATTAACGTTTTTAATCGTTCCTCTCAATGGTGGAGAACATTCGCAAGTTATTTGAATTTGCGAATTATTTGCATAACTGCAGATATAAGATCTCTTGTGAAAATTAACAACCATACATTAGGTTGCAAGAATATCACCGAGAGTGAAAAAAAATATCAGAATGAAAAAGAACTGTAAGTAATGCATTATCATCTCTTTTTACTTAATGCATAATAAAATGTATGGTATCAACCTCTGAATATATACAGACAAATGGAACAGTGGCATCATCTACGAGTACATGTCCAGAAGAAAATGCTCATGCCGAAAACTGTTGCAGCCTACATACCAGAGCATTGTCTTGTGGCAGATGATCTAATGAGTCGGATAGCCTTGTCAAAGAAAGAGGATGGAATAATAGACGACCTGAGACACGATTTAACAAAATACGCAGCAGAATGTAAGAAAAACAGCCATTATTGTTATTGTTGTTGAATTCGTAATGCCCATCAACACATAAGAGGTGTTTAGGGCAAAAACAAGATAGATAACATGTAAAAGGAAATGACATCAACCAAACGGAAAGGTCGAAGTCAACCATCAACTAGTAAAGTAAAAGTGGCTAAGGTTAGAAATATATTTTTGACACTTTTAGGTAGGTAAACATTGCAGAAATATTTGTTATACACGTTATCATACAATCAAATCTCTGCTAGGTCGAAGGTTAATGCAAAGTGTTCCGCTTAAAATGGTTTGTGAAATACTACAGTATGCATTAAGGCTTGTCTTTGCATTTCAAAAAATAATAATGGGTGATGTATGAATGACCCATCCGGAGTGTTTGCATGATTTGAAGCCTTTCATTTAAAAATATTTTTTTCTTTTTTTTCTTCTATAAATCCATAAACAAATTTACTACATTAATATACACATGCAATTAAGTTACCTTGCTACTGTAAACAAATAAGCATACCAGTAAGGAAGGTATTATGCCTAAACGCTTCATATTTTAGGAATGGTGCATTTACAAATTGTAGATATGAAGGTCCAAGTTACATATGTATATAAAGATATATTAAAGAGTGGCACTGGCCAGTTACACTCTATAGCATTAATATCCTCAGAGCAGGGATATACCTTTGTATTAACAATAATTTATCGTTTCTAGAGCAATCAACTAGCCTTAAAAAGTAATGAGTAGCTAATCACAGCAGTAAAGTTCTTTAAATATAATTATTTTAATGCAAGTAAACACCTTTTTATTATTTTTTTTTCATTTAGAAATGCAAAGAATGGAAATATACGTTCTAATTTAGGGTTCTTGATATGACGAGTAGAATACTATTGCTTGGTGTATTCGGTATGGTATTGCAGTAAGGTAGCACTCTAAAGTCGGCATCACATCCGCGCTATCAAACGGAGGCAAATAAACCAACATGCCGGCTCATATATACAGTACACAGTACACAATTACACGAGTACATTACAAACTTGGAGGCACATCCTTGAAAGATCATAGCTGTTAATAGGATGCAAAACCGAATACCACCAAACCATACCAATGGTGCAGAAAGTGTTATTTGTATCCCTAGAACTGCAGGGATTATAGTCTATTTTAATCCTAAAATAATGTTTATGTACAGGTATCGGTGTCGTCTGCTTCAACAAGAGGCTTGGTGCCTTCCATGATGACGATAGTGAAAGTGAAGCATCTCAATTTATAAAAGCAGTCAATGACGTCATGCACGTGTCTCATCTAGAGTTTAGACAATTTCCACTGTTTAAGCTCTTCAACACGCCTACCTTTAACAAACTCATCAAAGCACAGACTTTCATCAAACAGTAAGTTCTACTTTCTTCAAAATTGATCTTATCTTGAGCTTAAGAACAAATTAGAAGGATAATACTGAAAAAGAATAAGATAAGTCAATTGGTAGAAACGAAAATGAAAGTAGGTAAAAAAAAATAAGTCTTCTTTTTGTGTTCGTTTATTGATTTGATGCTGGTTTTTTTAATTATCTTATATAATTGATGTTTCAGACGCATTGCACCTACCAAAATAATGTGTGATTTCTTTCTTTCTTCAAAGAGTGATTCATAAAAACTATTAGTGGAGCGTTTTTTAACTAATAGACCTTTTTTTCTTTTTCTTTTTAACTGTAGAGTAAATTTTGATTAGATTGTCTAAGTTAGTAAGGTATTGTATTTTTCTATTCGGTAATCTTTTGTCATTCCATCATTTCGCTTCAGAATCGCCATTAAATATTCCAATCTAGCATTAGAGGCAGCTCAGAAAAAATTAGAGGCCGGCGAAAATGTGGATGGAGAACAAGGCGATCTCGTACCTTATCTTATGTCGAAAACGTCCTTGAGCAATGAACAGGTGCTTGTTGTCATCAGCGAATTCATATTTGCTGGAGTTGATACGGTAAGTGTTTTGTTTCTTTTGTCACATTATAATAATTAATACGACAACAAAGTTAAGGTCGCAAAATAACTCAAACAACATGAATCGAAGAGTCTACTGCAACTGAAGGGAAGTGGTCTCCTTTGAAAATGTAAAAGACTACCATTTCAATGAATGTGTAATATGTTTACACAACCTATTTTAGGAGGTTTTATGACCTTCCCTTCTGTTTTTACAGTAGTTTAGACAAATGATATCCTACCTTTTTGGTTCCAAGCATTACGAATTGGACCTACTATATGTAAAAGGTCAAAAAAGCTATTTGGTGAACTGAGAAATGATTAATTTTTATGGTTTTTTTTTGGGTTTTTTTAATTTTGTTGATTTCTTCATTTACGAATTTATAGGTCTACGACGTTATACAACTTTGGAAAGTAGTTTCCCGTAAGAGTGGGATATTCGTAATGCACGGATTCATGTACAAACGATTTTTTTTTTCGGGAAACCACGAAATTTAAGAAAATATCTGATTTCACAGTAATACATTTTTGGTATCTATGGTGCAATTCCATATTAATGTCTAACTTGCTTCCTTTAGCAGTTATAGATATAATCAAAACTCAGAGTCGATACAATAAGGCAACAAAGGTACGAAGGAAATTATGAAGAACTACAATGTATATACATAACAAGCAACAAAGTTTCCCTTTCCCAATGCAATGTGGTTTTTCTTATATACAGACCCTCCACTTAAATTTCTTTTAGATATATCTGTAGCACATAACACATGGGTGGTAGTTATTAAGTTCTTAGTACTATACTCAGAAAACTTGCATTGATTTTATATCGTTTATTTAATCTGGACTTTTTGTTTATAAAGTTCCTGTAAAGTAAGGTTTTCTTTTCAGTAATGACTTGTCAAAGTAATAGTTAAACAGATTCCAATGCGAAGGTACAGTTTTTGGCAATGGCACGAGGATTCTAATGTATCAAAATTAGAAATTAGGTTCATGTTTTGATGCCAACGATGCTTTTCTATTCATTTTTTTTTTCATTTTAAATTGTCATCATAAAAATGTGACAATGTTCTTTTACAGACGAGCCATCACATGTCGTTTATGCTGTATTTATTGGGGCGACATCCTAACATCCAGAACAAGTTATACAATGAAATCAGGACACTCCTGCCCACCCCTGACATCCCAATTACCGACAAAGCTATCCGAAACATGTCTTACCTTAAGGCTGTGGTAAGGGAAACCCACAGGTACGGAATTTGTTTTCACTGTTTCGAAGTTTAGTTTGTGTATTCTCACAGTATAAACGTTTTTACTGTACGCTGTTTTCTCGATGATCATCTTGTTACAGTTTGTTATTGACGTTTTTGCGGATGGCCTATTTTTAGGGGATGGTTTCTAAAGGATACTGAAACGCTTTTAGTTGTTGTTTGTATTTTTGATAAGACTTCGTGAACAGGATGTTATTACTCAATCTGTTTACTAAAAAAATCAAGAGAATACTAAATTGTCACCAAAACCATAATTTGAACTAAAAAGCGATAAAACAAGGACAAAATATGAACAAAAGAAATATTTGCATGAACATCCTGGGCGAAGAACAAGGAGAATTAGTGTTCCAATAGGGTAAGTGTCTTCTGTTGCATCAACGACATCCACAATATAAATCTTGGTAAAGTCCAAACAATGTCACGTCCTCGCATCAGGAACTCGGGTATTGCCAATAAAACCACAAGGCACTCTCCTGAACAAAATAAAAAATATCGACCTTCATATCACTCAAAGAAATACCTGATATCCCCATGAGATTACAATGTGTTGCGTCATGACTCTTACTGGTTAAATTCATAATTTTATTGTCTTTCAGATTGCTCCCCGTTGCCCCAGGAAATATCCGCCGCACCAGTGTCGACTTGGTGCTGTCTGGGTACCACATTCCTGCAGGGGTAAGCAAACAGTGGTCAGTTTAATGTGTACCAGTTAAAATACTGACATGGATTTGACAGGAAACAGAATAACTTGTGCGACATATAATGCAAGCTCTTGCCCTACATAAGCAACTAATTTCGCATGCATTATTCATGTTTTATTTATTTTGAGGGTTGGGGTGTAATAAGAGCTATCCCTTAACTTTTTATCCCTGCCTTGTCATTTCATAGGAAGAGACAGTGTTCCTTATGTCCGTTCTGTCCCCTTACAAGTTATTGTCATTATTCATGAAAGTTTATACTGTACCAAGGTTGAGTATGAGAATAACTCGAATGAGGTAGTATTTTATGATCCAAATGACAATGCTACGGTCAGTTGCTATTTATTTGTCAACCTCAGGGCAAATGGGGGCATTCATGTCTTACAGACGTTTCAGGTTTTTTTAAAATCAGTATTGTATTTTTTGTATGTTTTTTTCTATTTTTCAAATGACCCTTGGTAAAATATAAGCTAAAATGAATAACTGAAGCTGTACATTATTGATATATAATTAGAACATCGATTTCGTAAAAAACGTTCTCAATAATAACTCTAGTATTTGTCACATTTCTTTCTCATGGTCAGTGTAGTAAATTTTTGACATACTTTATCAATTACCAAATTTTATAAGTACAAACAAGTGTGTCCTTTGTCACCTTTCAATATTCCAGGTATAAAACTCAGCTGGGTTTCTTAGTCCCAGGGGTTTGCTGTAACTTTGTAGCCACAGTTATCTCTTTTAAGTAGTGGCACGGTTTGCGATAAAACACTTTGCTCATTATGAAATTAAGCAGTGTTCCTCTGATATTTGTAATTCAAATACATTACAATTTTTACGCGCCACTCCTTCTGTTTCGGCAGTTTTCTGTTTTTGGTCAATATGGATTTTCATCTTTTTGGCCCCTAGAATCACAGATGAGTCCTTCAAGGGCAAAACAGCTGTATGATCAGTGTGGTTCATTTCTAGCGTTCTGTGTCTATTTAACTCATTTTATAGGTGCATCACATGTGTGTCTTACGTTCATATTTACAGACATCTGTCGCTTTGCATTCCGATATTTCGAGTCGGGATGCCAGGGAGTTTCCTGATCCAGATGCATTCATACCGGAAAGATGGGTTAGAGACAATACTGCTCCCAAAACAAACCATCCGTTTGCCGTAGTTCCATTCGGATTTGGGCCACGTGCTTGTGTCGGCATGCGCTTTGCCGAACAAGAAGCACAGATTGCTGTAATCAAGGTATATATTGTTAAAGAAGCACGTTTGTTAATTTACCTAATGAATTAGAAGTTGGTATTGCTATTGGAAAGTAGATACGGAAATACCGTAAATATTATCATGAAATTAGTGTCGGGAATTTCGTAATTAGAAACTATTTTCATATTTTAGTATGACATTGTTCCCCCAAATTACCATTGAATTGGAAGTTTATATTCACTGCTGCACTGATATATGTAACAACACCACCAAAAACGCCCATACACATATATTACATATCAAGCGACGAGAAGATGTTCTCTAGGTTGGTATATAACTTGTTGTCGCGTCAAGTTGTAGACAATAATAATATTAGCTTGCAGACAAAATAACTGCGGGGAAATATATACAGGTTGAAGGGAGACAACCTCAATATTGTTTATAGATTGAGGGAGACAACAATCCATGTCAACTTTTCCTTATTTCAAACCCGAAGTTTAGGTTGTTGTAACAAACAAACTAACACACATGAAGTGTTAACCTTACGAATTGTTGTTCATAATTACCCTTAATTTATATTGAATGTTTAAAAAAAATGACATTTCTCTTTTTTGAATAACTCGTCATATTTTGTCCCATAAATGTGTATATGAGGACTTTGCAATCTTTGGGACATGCTTTCAAAATGTATTACAAATTTGTTTTTATTTGTAATCATAAATGTGCTTTGAAGACCAACTTTTGGATTCTTAAATAGTCTAATGAGCACATTTTTCTTCACAGTTTATGCAATACCAAAATGATATATTCGTAATAATATATGAATACAATGTAGGTTGTGCTTCACGACCATCTCGGTACTTTTTAATTGTTTTGATGTACAGTATGGAAATTATAATCACACATTTCTTTCTCATTCGCTGATTATGCAGCGTGACCAGAAAACGTGTATTGCAAAACAAAAATGATTATTTCGTTATCAAAGGACGCTCATCGCACCATTTTTCGGAATCATTATTTGTTCTGATATTCAGTAAATATATTATCCTCACACGTTCTTTTTTTGCAGATTCTGCAGCGTTACCAGATCAAATATGTTGGTGTGCCACTTCGACGTGAAGTCAGTATAACATACAGCCCTGCCAACAAAATGGCTTTCCGTTTCACGGAAAGGTTATGATTGACTAGCTTGCAGTTTTTAGATTACTGAAGAAGGTATTCTACTGCCAATTAAATTTGTATATCGTGAAAGTGTATTTTCTCACAATGTATGTACAATTACTTCACTAACACTTGTGATGTGTTAAAAACAAGAATGTAACTTTAAATTTACTTCACAAAGTAAAACGCATCTTTATTGAAGTCAACCGTGCATTGCAGGTGTTTTACAAACGAGATAATATGTTGAAGTTTTTATTATACTAAAATCTGGAAGAAAAACACTTTTATTAAGAAATTTGATTTTCCTTTTTTATTGCAGCATTTCTTATTATCACATTAAAAATATATCATTATTATATACGTACAAAACTCTTAGATGATAGGCATTCATTTCATTACATGTACCGAGTTCCATATTTAAAAAGATTTAGTAGAAAACCATTGAATGAGATAATGAATAAATTGATAAGCGAACGAATGAATGCATGAACGAATGACTGGACTAACAATCAAGAGATGAAATGAACGAACAAATGAGCAAACTAATAACTGAAGGAACGTGTAGATAAATACTTTATTTGTTCACCTTAAATACATATGCCATGAGAGACGTTACAGATGGCAATGTCTGTTGTTTTTAGTGTAATACGTTTTTCACAGTACCATGCTGTCAGTCAGCCAATAGTATTTTATGTGTCCTGGTAAATAGCGGAACGTATGCTTTTGTTTGGGACATTTCGGGTATGATATTTCCCTTCCTATCCAATTTTTACTACAAATATTTATGTATATTTTTTAACAAACAGTGTTCAAGTACTGGAAAAAGTGGAAATTCTCGCGTGTTGAAAGGTTCGTCATGTGACTCTTTAAAATGATAGTGAAATGAAATATTTCGTATTGGCAATTATTCTGAAATGTGTACATATATAATCTATAAAAATAAAATATTTGCTTATGGATTTGTTCGCGCTAATTCACTCAATACTACAAACGCGAGCGTTTAAATACAACAAAAATGCATTTTTTTAACTATTGATTCCCTTCAAAATTGCGATCCTTTTATTAAAGCTATTTTACTTTCAAAATTCTTTAGATGTAATGTTGCTGACCATATTAAGTTGTGCAAAGAGACTGTAATTTCACATTGTTTTAGCTCCTTTTGCATGCTCTCTGTAATATCGTTGATTGTCAGAAGCTGGGGTAAATGTTATGATGCTCTGTGTCATGTGTCTGTAAATGTACTGATAGATATTATGAACTCAAATGGCTTACATACATGCATTGAACTCTGTGTTTATTAACTAATTAATTTAAGTTATTCGCCTACACATAGGTACAACAATTACAATAAATCATGAAACTGTTTTCATTGTTCAAGCATGGATATTGTGCTCAAATCAACTTACTAAATTATAAATTGATAAAATAATGTGAAACGGTCGAAACGTTAAGTCTATACATTAAATGTGTTTGACTTATAAAATCTCCAAAATTCATTAAAGGCAAAATATGAATAAGTAATAACTTAGAACTAGATCTAAGAAATTTGGCTTGAACACATAATCCGAGTGTGAGCAAGAAAACGATGTCATGAAGATGGGCCCTGCTCAGTCCCTATTAAAGAAATATATCTACCGCATAGATAAAAATGAATAAATTAACAATTCAGTTTCGTACCATGCGAGTTAATTACGGCGAGTACCTAGTTACACAAATTTCGTTATACACACACTGGAATTAACTCAATAACAATCATTTGACCAGGTCAGCTATCTTATTACTACTTGTATACACCGTATAAATAGGTTGTTTATCATAAGATTATATGTGTGATGACGTACATTGATACTTGTATTTCTGTTTTACGTCATTCGTCTATTGCTGTTATATTGTCATGCATTTTTTATATTGTTATGTTATAATAAATATTATAAATATAATTGTAGGTGTTTGTTAGAGTCACTTCCCTTCACATAGTATGATAAACATTGTTTCTTTGCAATGGTGACTTATCACATTTTAAAGTACAGATTTTACGGTAAATGGTTGACGGGTACATGTACCATAACACCTGTGTGTATTATCTACGAATATAAAGCCTTACCTTTATATAAGGACCAAACAAAAGTGAAAGCAAAATGCATCATTCATCCATATAGACAGATATAGTATAGATAGCCAAGTCAATTTACCAATGGAGAACAATTAATTTCACGATTTATTAAGCTGGGACATGTACTTAAAGTCAGGTTTCATTATACTTCACTAATATTCGAAGAAATAAACCACATGCTCTATCCCACCGCATGTCGTAACATGCGACTTATGTGGGGGCTCCTCAGAATCGGGGGTTCATTCTGTGACTTGTTTAGGGCCATTAAAGAAACCAACAATATTTAAGGAAACACTAAAGTCAAGATTACTCTCCTATATAATCCTTATAAAGTATTGAGAAAATCATTTACGTTATATAATATCTACCTTCCGTAATTTTTTTCAAACATGTAACAGGAAACAAACATGTCTCTTGTTTAGCCTCACTATATAATTATCTTCAGGAACTGGTGCAAGACTACACCTGATAAGTAATATGTTATAAGCCTACCATATTGAACTTAATTCAACAAATCTATCGTAAAAATACATCTGCTAACATCAACTATATTAATTATCTGATATACGACCGTATTCAGTGAAAATACACACATTAAAGCACGGTCACATCCTACGGTCACGCCCTTAGTTGACTGTAGATGGGGATGACCGTACATGTAGTTGACTGCAGTAGACTGTATGTGACCTTAGTAAAACGTATTAATCGTAGTAAACCGTTATTCAGCGTATGTATACTGTAGTTTAAACGCCAAGAAACCCATGAATTTCAACATGTTCAAAATATCTACTGTGAGTTTAGACAAGACCCTACTTGACCGTAGTTTAACGTAGTTGCCCGTAGTTAGACGCAGTGCGACTCTAGTTAACCTTAGCCATGTTGCTCGTAGTTCACCCTACTTTCATTAAATTTCCTCTTTTGTCAATTTTAAACCCACTTCAACCTAGTTGACCGTAGCTACGTTCACATGAACTACGGTCAACTACGTTCACATGACCTACGGTCAACTACGTTCACATGAACTACGGTCAACTACGTGCTTGGCCGTATGATGTGACCGCGGCTCAAGAGTGAATAACAACTACACACAGACACCTGTAAGGTGATATTGCAGCTATTTTAAGTATCGTCACGCACCCGTATATACTCACCTGCTGCATTATGTTATAAAGACTGAAATCAACTTATAGTATGTGGCCCAAACGTGTGTACATACAGTAACCTGGAATACTATTACCTGTCTTTAGAAAGTCTGGACGAAACCTAAGGAAAGCGTCAAAGGTCAGTAAGGAGATTATATGTTGATACTTCAACACTGCAGGGATATGACAGCCATTTAAGAGACGTTAGTCTATTGGTGCTTTTGTTGAAATGTTATAGTGAAAACTATTACTTATTGACCAAAATGGCGGAGAAGAGGGAGGTCAGAATTTTGTCATCCATCCACAAAGGTATTTAAGCACCTATGGGTGTCGTCAAGTGACGGCACCTGTCAGGGGTCTAGAAATTAAAGGAAGCGTCTACTTCCTCTCTTGATTAATGGCATTGCTCATAATATAAACATTTATAGATTGTTCTAATTTAAAAATCAGTACACTGTACTTCTCTAAATTTTGAAATCCATAATTCAGGGGTTTCATGCACCCGCCCCTCTGATTAAGCAGTATTTTAGAGAGATTAAACTTCAAACGTTTCGGTCCGTCATCACTGATGACGCAACAGCTGTATGATGCCATGAGAGAGGTAACACCCGGGTGGGAAATCGTGCAGGGGTGAGAAGATCGTGTTAGGAGTAGGCATATTACCCGTTGCCATGAGTACGAACACTGATTTTTATTTTGGGGTATTGTGGTATATTTAGGATTGTTTATTTAGAAACTACTGCGCATACTTCAAACTTGGTCGAACTTCAATTATTAGCTCATCCCATCCTCATAAAATGCTACTAGTCCTGAACGACCCAGTCGATTTGGACCAAATTTAGCCTGGAGCATCCTTAGGCCAAGGGGTCTCAATTTTGTATAAACTGTGAGTGTGGCCCCCCTGGGGGCAGAGAAGCAAGGCCAAATAGGGTGAAATAGAAGTGAAACCTTTCAAATCCCTTTTCTACCGTAGGGATTAAGGGATTTTGTCCTTATTTTGTCTGAAGCATTCTTGGGTCAAGGGGACTCAATTTTGTATAAATGGTGGGTTTGGACCCCCTGGAGGCAGAGGGGCGGGGCCCAATAGGGAAATAGGGGTAAAACCTTTCAAATCCTTCTTCTATCGTAGGGATTTTAGGATTTCATCCCAACTTGGTCTGGAGCATCCTTTGGCCAAGGGCACTCAATTGTGTATAAATGGTTGGTTTGGACTCCCTGGGGGCAGAGGGGCGGGGCCCAATATGGGCAATAGAAGTGAAACCTTTCAAATCCTTCTTTTACCGTATGGATAAAGGGATTTTTTCCTTATTTAGTCTTGAGCATCCTTGGGCCAAGGAGACTCAATTTTGTATATACGGTGGGTTTGGATGCCCTGAGTGGAGAGGAACGGAGCCCAATAGGGGAAATAGAGGTAAAACCTTTAAAACCCTGCTTCTACCGTAGGGATAAGGAGGTTGTTATCCTAATTTGGTCTGGAGCATCCTTCGGCAAAAAGGACTTGATCCTGTATAAACGGGCCCAAAGGGAATTTGAGGTTTAAATCTTTAAAATCCTTCTCCTTATGTACCATTGGAGGGATTGTTTGTAATAAGAATAATTTCCCATGGTTGCTTTATTATCCATGTGAGCGATACAGGCCCTCTTGGCCTTTTGCTTTTTTATTGACCGATGTTATAGATTTGGTATGTAGATTTATTATGTAGGGTTGTCAACGGTTAGCCGGTTAACCGGTTACTCGGGCGAAAGACCACGAACCGGCTACCAAAATCCTTAACCGAAAAGTCGGACATTTACTTACCCCTTTTTGTTTCCCTGGCTTTAGACCTGCGACCAAAATTGGATAGTTATGTAATGAATGGTGTCCAGGGATAACCTGTTAGTGTTAATTTGTACTCTATTGTAAATACTGACAGAGAAATGTCGCCAACTCTATTAAAAACTCTGAACAGATTTTAAAAGGAAAGCCTGAATATAAAGTTGTGTATTATCAACTTTCTGATATAGAACGCATCTTAACATGCGATATGTAAAGGTATTCTGAAGAGTACACACTTGAATGAGCAAGTATGTCACAAAACGTTTGTCAAACAAATTTTGTTCTAAAGAATAATATTACCGCACATGATTTCGAGTACAGATGACTAATTGATTCCGTCTTACTGCATTCCGACATTCGTTGTCAATAAAATATACTTACTGAGGTTACATGAAAACTATTTCCTGTGTTAACCTTGAAATACACGAGTAAACTATCATGCTAATTAATATATACATGTATGTTTGTGGTGTAAATACGTTTTAGATAGAACATTTTCCAAACATATAATGTATTTGTTG
>JAUMHH010203865.1:0-13184 GCA_032359455.1 Chlamys rubida
AAGCATAACCGGAAATTCCCCTCACGATTTTCTGTGCATAACAAATTGTTATGCGTGAGGACATTACCAGCCGTGGGAGGGTATACTACGTACAACAGAATTATATTGCAATCGGAGGAAACTGTTAAACACTAAAACAGATTTTACAATACAATCAGAGGGAAGTACACTGCAACTGAGTTTATATTACAGTCAGAAAAAATATCAAAACAGATGTTACATTTTAATATGTTTAGTTTTAGTCGAAATATAAATTTTTACGTTATATGCTTTTAAAACATGTGGATATACATACATACTAGAACAGAAGTTTAGTTATAATCAAAGGAAATACTAATGTAAGACTTTACGTAATACATTTTATTATGTGGAAACACTAGACCAAATGTAATGTTTTAATTTGAGGAAATACTTATATAGATTTTACATTATCACCCAAAGAAATACTAAAACAGTCGTTATCCAGAGGAAATATTAAAACATTTTTTTTTCATAACAGTCTGAGGAAATAATGATAGTTAAAATGTAACCAAGTTTGGGAGTTTGCTTTTCTTACTATCTTCTGCAGCAGACCAGCCCATAAACGGATGGTATATCTATATTACAGGATTTGAACTTGAATGCACTTTTGACCAAGTTGCTAAAATCTATTAATGCATCATATTTGTATACCACAATTTTGACAATTGTTTGCAATACATTTGTATTAAGGATTTTTTTTAAATGAAAGATAAATTTTGATATATTCATCATCAATGAGGGTATATGTACTTACAATATGCTTGGTACAGTGAGAAATCGTGACCCTCCGAAGTCCTGAGGATATTTAAACATTAAAAAGAAATACAGGTGTCCGACAAGTATTCCAAGCAGCTCTGAGATTCCTCTGTAGAAATAAAAATAGAAAACATTTATCTTTTCATTAAAAATATGCAAAGTACTCTAAAAGACTTGTGTAATTTAAAGGAATTTTTTATTCAGTTAAAAAATTAAGAATTTAAGTTTATGAATATTTGTACATGTTTTTTGTAGGGGTCATCCCCCCCTTTTGTACTAGAACTTTCAGACTGAGCTCCCACATCAGAAGTAAAGTATGTTTTGTTAATAATTTCCTTGGCAAAAGCCTCCTACAGGCGAAACTGGTTGGTATTTGTACACTGTAGTATGCTTAACTTAACAATCCAAAGCCCAGTTAACTTTGTATGCCAGGTTCACTGCTGAACACCAGGCCCAGGCCAGTTGCTCAAAGTTTGGTTAGAATTAACTCGTTCACCCCTGAAGTCACATTTGAACTCTTCCAATTCAAATGATGGAATAGTTATTATGAAATTTCAGGGGTAAATGAGTTAACCGGTGGTTAGTGATAAATTCAAATTGCTGCTATTAAATATGAAGCAAGAGCTTTCACTTCAAAATCAATCCTCAAAACATATATCAAATTTATTTGTCTCAACAAATATATAGCAGTGAAAAGATATAACAGATGTTTTAAATTTGATTTTGTTGTACATGTATTCATATTTACATATTCATCTACAAAATATTGACCACTTTCATCAAGTTGAAGTTTATGTCAAGGTGTGAGTGAAAGGGTGCTCACACTAAGAAGAGAAGGAAAGAAAGAGAGGGAGAGACAGAAAGTTAGAGAGAGAAGAAATGGCTAATTACCGGTAGTGGAGAGAGTGAATTGCAAATTTGAAAGCCGAAGTTGAGGGGATTGATGCAATGTCAGGTGGCAAGGAGTTCCAGTCAATGATTGTTCTAGGAAGGAAGGAGTATTTACGTGCCTGTGTTCTACATGAGAGAGTTTGATATGTATTCTGGTGTTCAAGTCTTGTAAGGCGGGTTGGAGGGACATGGATATCTTTTCTGATGTTGATTTTATTGCATGTTATGTTGTGTAGTGTGGTTAGCTGCATATCTTTCCTTCGATGTTCAAGGGAATGACACCAACACTGGAGGTGTTTCTGTGTTTGTTGGTGACAAATCTGGCTGCTTTTCTTTGTACCATATACCACATTCCCCTTTACCACTGGTTTACACTACCCAATCTTTGAGCAACCAAGGACCGATGGCTGATCAGGACTGGGGCTAGGGGATATTTTCGGAAGTACATTCATGATCACCCCCTGGTACAATTCAGTGCATTTTTTAAACACTACATCAATATTGTTGTTACAATACTTGAAATTATACAGTTTCAGTATTTATTTTAAAAAATTTATATACATACCCTTGTCCTAGGATCATGTTGAAAGCCAGCAGAACCCAAGGTAGGTACATCGCCTGAAAACAAAACGGAAAACTCATCCATCATAATGTGAAATGTACGTATCTACATTTAAAACTTTAAACTAACTGATGACTTACATGTCTTATACAAACAAACTGCCTGCTCTGTGTGCAAAAAAAATATTGTATAATGTCATATTTTAAGCTGCTTTACGCAATAACTTACATGTATTTATCCTGAGATAAGCCCCTGATGCCAACACATTAGTATCTCTGACTCAAATTGGGTGTTTTTTGTTTGTTTGTGTTTTTTACGTCCTATTAACAGCTGTGGTCATTTAAGGACGTGCTAGGTTTTGGTGGTGGATGAAAGCTGGAGTTCCCAGAAAAACACCACCGATCTACGGCCAGTACCTGGCGACTGCCCCACGTAGGCCTCTAACCAACGACCCAGTGGTGGAGGGCTAGTGGTAACAGAATGTCAGACGCCTTAACCACTTGGCCACCGCGGCCCCCTCAGTTTATACTCCAATTTGTAAATAGAAATTCCCAAATAGTACCGGTAATAATTTGTCCATTCCAAGTCTGGTATAAAGTCATATAAGTTCCTATAAATTCTAATGAATGAAATTTTATAATAAATTCTTTGATTTTGATTCAACGTTTAATTGTTAGTGTCTCTCCCAATGTATCAGCATGTAAATTCATACTCTGGTCTGATGATTGGAACTCCTCGGGTTCCATGCCATCTTCAGACTCCAGCACCTCATCCTCATCATCCATGTCATCATCTTGTGCATCGACATCAGGCAGTCTGGAGTTCTGTAGGAACATGACAGTGTTCTGAGAGGCGAAGTTCTCCTTCAGGAATGTCTCACACTTCTTGACGAGGTGATTCACACAATACTGTCGCGCCAGTGGTAACACCGAGGTAGCCACGTCTACCGTCAATTCTATCAGATCTGTGTACAGGTATCTGGAATACATACAGCAATCACTTAAAACATCATTAACCCACACATTCACCCCTGTAATTTCATAATGAACTATTCCAACCTTTGAATCGGAAGAGTTCAAATGTGTCTTCAGGGGTGAATGAGTTAACTGTGGTTATCATGGTTCTTTTTATCGAACCCATTAATAAATAAATAAAACAAATGACACAAAAATGACAATATTTGAATGAGCTATAAAAATATCAACAAACAACCAACAAACTAATCAGTACCTTAGGAATATTGAGAAAATGTGTTGCTGGGTATCCAGCAGAGTTATCTCCCATTTACTTATGGTAGGGTCATCGAGCATCGCACAAAACACAGAGCTCCGTGAGACCAGTATGGTTTTGTGGGCTAGGATTTGCCCCTTCTCGCCATTGACCATGAAGGCAACGTCGCTGGCAGTGCCGGAGGTGAACAGATAATCCAGGCAGTCTAAAAGTGGTCTATCACACTGCCAGTCCGAGTCTGCCATCTGACCAGCTTCCATCTGAAATCAGAAACACCATAGGGTAATCAGGCAAATTTATTTAACTGTGAAAAGATCGTTGAGTCCAAATAAACAAAATAATAGGCAAAACTACAAAATTCTGGAATTTTTAAAATTTTTAAATTGTGAAGTAAATAAGATTTTTCACATCAACAAGCCATTCGGATTGATATGTCTCGCCTGTGCATTGACCATCCATGAACATGTCAAGTTTGGTTGGTCTAGCTGTTGTACTTTCAGAGAAGTTAACCTATTCACAAAAACTTAATGTTGATGGACATGGAGATGCTGAAAACGTCAATGGTCCTTGAAAGGTAGGCTGTATCCAGCATTTGATGCATGGGTTGAGATGTACTGCCTAAGATGCATCTATGGTCCAAGTTTGGTTGGTGTAGCACTTACATTTTCAGAGAAACTAACTTAAACACAAAATCTTAATGTTGACGCCTTCGTCAGAAAAGCATCACTTAAGTCTTGCATCCACTTCGTTGCAATGAGACAATAAAAACACAATGGTTAGGATAATTAGGGACATTCGCATCCATCATTTGTTGTCGAGCGCACCACAAAGAGGCTTTGAGAGGGACTTGACAAAGAAAATAGATTGCCGGAGGGAGACTTGATCCCTTAAGTGGAATCAAAGTCTTGTTGTCGGATGATGCATTTAAAATAAAACCAATCAGACACACTATAGCACAGTCGAAACATAGTAAATATGTCTAATTGTCTGATGTTAATTTTTTGTCAAAGAGATTCTTGAACAGTTTCAAATCCAAAAGACTGAAAATTGCAGTTTAATGTTAATGAGCCAGTCATTCAGATAATCAGGATGGCAAATCAACTTTTCCTCTACAGTCACGCATGTAAGGGCCCTGGAAATCCTGCAGGGAGTGCCAGTACATTTGTTGGTACATGTATGTATATGTAGACATAATAGTTAACAAAACAACAATATGTTACAACTTGTACTACTAAATTACACTCACCAGAGTCAAGAATGAGATTGTCTGGGTCTGATGTTTTCGATGTTTTCTTCCGTTTGGTGGGTCCATCTGTAAATGTATCCAGACTTGTTTCTTCGTCGTCGTCACTCAAATTAAGCTCTTCCAAGTCCATCACACCAGTACTGTCAGACCGATACCCTTGACACCACACAAAAACAATACATTAAACATATACATTTTTTCTAACTTTGAAAACATGAATGATAAAAGTTTTTTTATCAAGTAATAAAATCTAACTTGACAGCCAAGTGTCGCCCAGTAGGGGATAGTGAAGAAGTCAGAAACGGATGGTCAAAATTTACCAGTGATTTATTACACCTATGATCCCCCCTATGTGGGAGTAGGCCATCTGTGAATATATCATTTAATATAGCATGTTGGGGAAATCCATCGGTGAGACGTCATTTGAAAGTTTGGCACTTGGTGTTCCCGTACAACACTATCCTTTAGCCCCTTGGACAGCTTGTTCTCGAGTCAATATTCTTATCCCCACCACAAGCTGATGATTTCCAGCAAGTCTCATCAAACCCGATTAAAAGTTTCTAAAGAGAAATTGAAAATATGATTGTTTAAGGACGATGATGATGAGCAAAGGTAAATAATACAGCAAAAATAAAAAATAGGAACTTACCATTTGTTTGTGTGTAGGGTCGGTTACCAGTTGTAGCTGTGACATCACGACTGTGCATGGATGCTTCCATGTTGTCGACCTTGTGTTGTAGGGTGGTGATAGTTGACCTAGAGAAATTATTTAATTTTCAATGAATAAACAAGCAATCAGCTATTTTCATAGATCAGTGATACTGTCTGCAGAACTTTGTAACCAAAGAGTGATCAAATACCAACCAAAACTTCATATACAAGTGATACAATGCCTTGATTACTGAGGCCCACAGGGTATCATGATACAAAAAAGATTACACAAATATTCTGCTTATTGATATTATTGTTTAAAGTGATTTAACCTACCAGAAATGTGGAAATAATGCATCATCAAAGAATGATCACCAATGCTTACCCCTACAGTATGTATAGAGAAATTTGGGCATAGTCAAGAGTCAATCTGAGTCAAGAGTGATATTCAAATAAAATGAAATACGAAACACATTACAAGATGGGGTAATGTGGCCATGTGCTGCGACTATAGATTTCAATACTGAGGTTCGGAGATGTGTAGTTTGTAGGTCTAATCATTACCCGAGTTCTGACATGTGTAGTTTGTAGATCTAATAATTACCCGAGTTCTGACATGTGCAGTTTGTAGGTCTAATCATTACCTGAGTTCTGACATGTGTAGTTTGTAGGTCTAATCATTACCCGAGTTCTGACATGTGTAGTTTGTAGATCTAATAATTACCTGAGTTCTGACATGTGTAGTTTGTAGGTCTAATAATTACATGAGTTCTGACATGTGTAGTTTGTAGGTCTAATAATTACCTGAGTTCTGACATGTGTAGTTTGTAGGTCTAATAATTACCTGAGTTCTGACATGTGTAGTTTGTAGATCTAATAATTACCCGAGTTCTGACATGTGTAGTTTGTAGATCTAATAATTACCTGAGTTCTGACATGTGTAGTTTGTTGGAAGTAGTAGAGGCATGCCCAGGTGATGACCAGTACGGAGTGGGCGGTGTTTTGGCAGGAGAGGAAGACAAATCTTGCACAGTCTGTAGAGAGAATTTGTTTTCATTATCCACTTTAAACACGATGAAGTAATGCTAGTTTAAGTAATGAAAACTACTTTTCATCTCCTATTTTGTTGTTTCAGTTAAAAAATGTTTTGGTATTGCTTCACTTTGATTATTTAAGTTACAAAAAATGTTTTTTTGTACAAAGAGAATAAATAGTAACATTAGAGCAATATTTGTATATATTTGAGAGACAGATAGGCTCATTATTACATTTAACATTCAACTTCAAGGAGGATTTCAAGAAAATTATTCAATGTTAAAAATAATTTTGATACAGAATGACCTTGACTTTCATAAAGGTGTATACCAACAAGTTCTCTTACCCTATCAATCCTGTCTTGACGACGTTCAATGTCTTTACGGTCGGAGTAAATGTTTGACATATCCAGTTCTACTTTCACTGTGAACAAACGTTATTATACATCTACGATTAATAAAATTACATATGTACATACGCATAATGAAATCAGATTACCAATACAAGGGAAACGTACACATCAATATCACAGCCCAAGTTAATGATACATGTCAAAGGTTTAAGATAGAAATAAAAAATAAATTTGAGATTGTACAACAGAATGACTTACTGAGTCTACTCTTCAGTACTTCTACATCCCTCCTCACAGTTTCCATTTCATCTCTTAAGGTGCGTTTCCTGTCAAATAATTATGTACTTTTTGCATACTTTTTTTATTAGGTATTTATACATGGCAGCTTGTATCTTCAATTACTGTCATTAAAGACATTTCTATAAATTTCACACGGCTATGTAAAGACATGAAAAAAATATATGAGCAGACAATTGTTAAAAGTCTGTTATCTCTAAATCTTTTCCAATGTGTTTTCGTCATAACTTAGCTTTACAGAAGTAGGAAAACGACATTTCTAATTTCAGCATTGCCACTGGAATGTAATGTACCGTAAATAAGTTGTGATTGGCTGCTTGTACAATCTAACTAAAGGTGGTGAGAACATATTGTTTTGTTATGATCTGGAACACAGAGAGAGTTTGAAGATATATCGTGGAGGATGAATCTGGATAAATCCAACACAAAACAAGATGGTGGTATAATTTATTTTTCTCATTTGCCAAACATAGGTGACAATCACCATAACAGTAATTATTTTGAGTTTTCTTTGTGCTATTGCCAGTAAAACAATGCATGTCTATGGCTGATATCAACACTTTTTAATGCACCTGGAAAATTATGAATGGTCACCTTGGCTCAGGGTAAAAAATGGCCGCATATAGTTATTGTCATCTCACATGTAGCTATATAGTAGATGACCATTTACCATAATGTTGTTAATCTAGACGTATCTAAAGGATATATACAGTAATATAATACTGTAACAGATATCACTGGTAGATCTATACTTACATATCCTGCATATCTCTACTGAGGGAGTTCACTTGAATGTCTGACACTGGGTTGTCCCCCTTGTGTCGGTACGATTGTACCTGATTTTGCAGCACATGTATCTCAGACAACATCTCACGCTTCACCTGCTCCATGCGACGCTCCATTGAGTTGTCTGAATTCTTGTCATACATCCTCCCACCCAGTGATTGTATCTCTCCTACGAAAAAGAATCAACACATTACTCTTGTATACTTTCCCTCCCTGTGACTACAAAAAGAGTAACACATCATCCCAATACAACTCCCTCCCTGTGACTGTGTATTTCATACATAACATCCTAGTACACCCTCCTATTGTGTGACTCTAACCTCCTACATACCCAGGGCCGCTTTTGTTTATCGCGATTTGAACGGTTGAACTGGTTGGACCATTGTTGTTCATTTCTGAAATAAGGTCGGACCTAGTAATCTGATGCTGTTTTCAAGCGAGCTTTGACAAAGCCTTGCAAGACCTGCATTTACTTTTGAGGTCCGCCAGGATTTATACCTGAAAATGTTACATTTAAAAACAGACAGGCCCCAAGTTAACAACAGCACATCATCCTAGTACACACTCCTATCATGTGACTGGATATCTCGTACATAAACAACAGCACATCATTCTATTACATCTTCCCATCGTGTGACCTCCCATTGTTTGACTGTATATCTCATACAAAAGTACACCAGTTTATATTTGTATTATGGCCCATTAACAATTTAAGTCAATTATGGTTAAACAACACTGTTGCAAGACTTTAAAGAAAATTAACTAGGTTAAAAAGTAAATAAATAAGGACTTTATATCTCATACAAAAGCAATTCACCTCAGTTCACCCTCCCACCCAGTGACTGTATATCTCCTACAAAAGCATATTCATTACTGCATCCTAGGCCTCCTACCAATTGATTTTATAGAAATAAGAAAAAATTTCTTTCATTATTCAATATTTTATATGCAATATAAATCCACTTGACCCTAACTGCACACATGTGTAAATAATTTTCTCTGACCTACCTCGGATATCTCGGATCTGCTCTCCATAATTGTTTCTCTCACTTTCAAGCTTGTGAACCATCTGCATCAGTTGATCTATTAGCTGTCAAAATTTCAACAAACAATTTGTATTTCATGACTTTTGAAGAAATATCACAAGGTTTAAAAATGTAAAGACAATGGTTGTTTGTGTATTATCAAACTTTAAAAAAATGTCACAGGTTTATTATTAAGGGTAACACTTTTAAATAACAACTACTTTTACTAAAACGACAACTACTTTTACATGTAGCTCATCCAATGGATCAGGAGTGAGGAAACCAACAGAGGTTATAGAACAGAGTTTATCTCTGGAGTGAGGATACTCACAGTAGCTATTAAACAGACTTAAGCTTTGTTTACCATGCCTTGGATTGAGGAAACCAAGAGTAGTTAATCTATAGGAGAACAGATGTTAGTTTGTTAAAATGTTTCCTCTCTAGATCTACATACCTTGTTTTGTTGGTCCAGTTTCTCCTGCAGTGATTGTGTAAACATGGGGTTTGAACTAGCACCACCAGTGGCCCCTGTGTATGTTGTGCCGTGAGTTGCACCATATGTGGTGCCAGTCTGAGCACCACCAGGGGTATATGACTTATTATCTAAGGCACTCGATTCATAGGTATCTGGTATTGTACTGAGTTGTGTCCCCTGTCTGAAAGATGATGTCATCCCACCAGGGTACTGGGAGGTTCGTGGTATATCAGACATGGAAGAAAATCTCCTCATTGTCGGAGATGAACTGGAATCTAAGATAATAAAACAGTGATTGGGATGTTTTAGAATACACTAGTATACATCCTATACTCTATAGGATACAGGTTAGAACAAAAAAATAATTATGGATGAAAAGAAATTAAATCTTTTTTCAAATCTCCAAAATTCTTGCACCTATTTTTAGTCAATTCAATTGAAGATTATTGTGTATGCAAAATTAACACTCAAAGACACTGGATTACATTCATAAACAAAGTTTGAATTTTAACACATCAACTTGTATTATTTTTTTCATTTCATAGCATCAATCTTGACAATTGATCATTCTTCATTTAAAAATATTAGGATTATCATCACAAATTTATGCAGAGATTAACTTTTTATGGCAAATTGCAAAATTGTCATATCCATATTAATCACTTATCAACCCAGCAATTGTAAATTAATTTGCATTGCGGTTAAATCAGATTAACCTTCATAAATTTATATTTACATTCTTTATGCTTGGACCCATTGAAAATGACATTCATTTTTGCATAACACAGGTGACCTCATCACCGCATATTGATACACTACAATGACGTATGTAGCACAGGGCTTACTTGCTCCACATCCGCCATGGAAAAGCCATCGATGTAGTTTTGTTATGCTAATATGAATTTACATTAAACATTGGCTTAATTTTAAAGCTAAAGTAAGGTCAGGTATATGATAATATTTTACTACTTGTAGAAATTCTACAAATTAAATTTTGAAAATGGAACTATTTTTTGTTTAGTTGTTGTTTCGCTGTTGCTAGGACCACCAACAGAAGTTTTACATTTTCATGCAAAACATGCTGTTCTCTCTTCTGCGTTGCCCCCATGCATGTATAAATAGAAAAAAAAAAAAAGTTTTTTTTAATTTATTTATGCATGCATTGGAAAATTCAAAGCACTTAAAAATGTAAATATAAAGAATGAAATTATTTTTTTCAACATTCATGAGGTCATAACAACATTGGCTTTCTGGACATATTTACCAAGAATAGCTTACACGATTTATGGAATATGTTCAACTTCAGAAAGCAAATGTTGTTATGACATCATGAATGTTGAAAAATTAAATTTCATTCCTTAAGAATACTGAACACATATGATCATCTAACATTAAAGAAAACCTAACTAGTCAGTGAAATGTAAATTACCTCTTAACAAACTAGTTTAAATGAAAAATTATACTAGATTTAATATGTACTCTTTTAGACAGATTCAAGGAATGCATGCATTCATGTCCTCATTCATAACGTATTTTTAGAATGTGTAAATGTGATAAACTGAAATAGCTATGGATGTTCAGTGGGCTATGTACGTTTCTTTTCTTTTATATCATGAACCTTAATGTATGACATCAATATGAAGATGAATGTATTTTATCATCATCATCATGTTAGTTAACTTGCACTTATAATCTTTACAATTTTTTCGATAACTTTAAAACAAAATCAACCTACATCTCTTGTACTTCCAGTCGTTGTTGCCACGGAAACAAGTACCATCTCCAACTCTTCTCTGAAAAAGACAAAGTCAACCTTTGTTTCAGTAATTACCAGATCTAGTACATCTAGCTAAAAACAGCTGCTTGGTGATATTGATGCTGTTAAAAAAAGGAGGAAAGTAACAGAAAAAGAGCAGTCATATCCTGATGTTGTTGAGAAAAAATTCCCCTCAAAAAAGGAGTTGTATCCCAATGTTGTTTAAACTAAGAGTACAGTGACATAAAAGGAGACTGGAAGAGTCTTTTCTCAATGTTGTATATCCCCTTTCCACAAATCTTCACTTGGTTATATATAAAGCAGATGTTTATATATAAACATAAATAATTAAACAATAATTAAAATAAATGTTGCTTCCACTTTCAGGAAATCCATTCCTTAATCCACTTTGGTGAGGGATTGGGTACTCCAACAATGTTAAGAGGTTTAACACGGCGAGATACTGTTGACAGGCGTCGCAGTCGGCAAAATCGTATCCGATAGAAAAAAGGCCGACCAGCGGCCTCTTATGTTATAGGAGTAAGGGTTTGGGGTACTTTTCAAATACTTCAGGCGTCCTCAGAACATTTGATTTCATATAAACCAAAGTGAGTCTGTGCATATCCAAAAGTTATACAATTAGCACAAATAATCCTATTTTGTCGCACTAAAAGAGACTCAAAAGTGTCAATTTACTAACATACTCAGAATCTAGACTCTACTTGCGATTGTCTATTGTTATTTGTAAAATGTTGACGTGAAACATGACCGGTGCATGTTCGTCAATAGAGATCTGCGCTCAAATTGCCAATACAAACCTTCATCCGAGACAAATTTGATTGCGTTTCACGCAAAAGGGATGAAACTTTGCCTTCCCAATCCATTTGTATGTTCATTCCCCCCAATACTGCCTGTCCGTGGTTACAATTTTGGCATTTTACGGTTGGTTGCGTTGTCCAAGAAGCTAAACGTCTTGCTCACCAAGATTACAGAACTCCTTAACTTGGAAAACGGCATGAGAAATCCGGAAAAAAACACAAGTATTATTTTCATAATAAAAAGATAGCGAACAAGGTTAAATCTGACAATATGACTATAGAAATCAAATTCATGTGTTTAGAAACCGAAACGTTAAATAGTTTTCCTCACCGACAGGTTATGATTAAAACGTACCTGCATTTTGCTTTAAATTTACGGTAACTGTTTGGGGACGCTGATCCCTGGACGAGAACCCTTTGCTTCCTGCAACTCAGAAAGTCCCTAATCCAGTCATGTATGTTGGTGTGCATTTCGTAGAAGTTGAGCGTGTGAAGCAGTCTTTGGTATGGAATTTTATCAAACGCTTTCGAGAAGTCAAGTCTCTGCAGAATCCATGTTGTTTATCCGTTGATTTCAGGACGTCATGCCGGTCTAGACATCTCAGGATGGAATTGCTTAGGATGTGTTTCAGGAGCTTGGAGCAGATCGGCGTTATTGACACCGGTCTGTAATGCGCTGCCTTACACTTGTCTCCCTTCTCGAAGATAAAGACGGTGGGTACGAATATCTGACATACTGTATCTGTATAACGGAATTTCTAGCGGAGCTGGCGACTGGTCTGGACCTGCAGCTTTGTGGGGTCTAAGGTTTCTCAACAATTTAGCCGTTCCCTTGGCTACCACATGTTTGTCTGGCATGGTTGGGTAGGCTCATGTTTTCTCTGGTGAATGCTGAACTGGTGATTCAATGTCCTTGCCTTGGTGTGGGCCTCGTTTTGGAGAAATCCGTCACAATCACGAAGTGAAGAGCACCCCACCCCAGAGGATTCCTGATGTTTTCCCTTCATGAACGACCAGAATCTTTTAGGGTTCTGAGAAGCGTCACGTCTGATGATGTCTCGCAGGTAGCAGGCATATGCTTGGATTTCAGCACTCTTAATCTGTCCCGGTCTTTGTTTGAGACTCTGGCCTTCTGATGCGTTCTGTCCCGTTGACGGATTAAACGCCTTATAGCGGTGTTTATCCAGGGGTTGGCATCCTCGATAATCCAGGGGTTACGCTCACTTTCTCTCTCTGCACCAATGGAATATGTCATAGCAAAATTGAAGGCACGCGGCTAGATA
>JAUMHH010203876.1:0-13183 GCA_032359455.1 Chlamys rubida
GAACAAAAAACAGTTAACAAATTTAGCCAAATATATTAAACTGAGTAATAAGAAAAGAAAAGACTATGTACCAATATTAAGAGGAATGTCTCTCTACACTATACCAATGGATATGTGAGTGTGTATGTATTTGTGGGTGTGAGTGATTGTATTGTTTATCCTTGTATATATGTTTATTTTGAACTGATGGGCCGTAAGGTTCAAGGTAATACAGAACTGAAATATGGCTTTAAGCTAATATCCTTTAGAACAACAACTGGACCCTGACGGTCCAATCTCAAAGTTAAGAGTATAAGGCATTCTGTTGTGACTACATGTACGATTAGACTGCCGATACAGTAGAAATATGTTTGGTGCATTTTTTAGATAAGCAATATACTGATACATAAAAAAGTCAATCATCTACTTCGCTTTTGTAGAGCAAAACAGCTTTCTATTTGGAATTATTTATGTTAAAAAGGGTTTATCACATCAACATTCAGTGACGGACTGACTACATTATAACATCAATTTAAACGTAGACTTTACACAAGCCCTCGTATATATCATGCCTTATGGTGAACTTACACAAGCTATCTACATATATTCTGTGCAACGTGAACATACTAGTACCACCTACCAGATTCTCCGAATTTTGATTAAGCTGAGGCGTCCATGATTGACAGTCTTGATTGATGATATGTGTGAACGGATACGTACGGCAGCACGCACGGTCCTGACGTGTAGAAGGGGGACTGGAATTAAACCTACATCTGTCATGTTATCGCGTATCAAGCAAGCTCCATAATAATATCACAATTGAGATGTAACGACACTTTATATCTTTGCATTATTGGACGATAGTCCATGTACGTGCATGTATTATTCTCCAACAGACCAATGCCCTTCCAAACACCTCTCCTGCAAATACAATCAAGAGAGCTGCGGGGCTGGTTTCCCTTGTCCAATGGTTCTACTTTAAACATGTAAAGCTCACGGTCAGAACTTACCGCGAAGGTGATTAGAAAAAGTGTTTGTAAACTTGTCAAATGCTGATTTGATTTGTAAACGAGCGATGTCGATAGATTGGTAGTTTTGATTGACTCAAGTAAACATCTGGTTTAAAACATGACGTCATTGTTATTTGTTTATCATCTGTCGACCAAGGCGACTGTAAATACAAAACACAAATTTCCTAAATGTATCCTACAGGGCCAGAAACGATAAAAACGGGCAGTTTGCGAAAAGACGACATATTAACATCATGTGACAAATGTTAGCGCGCACAAATTAAAGAGCAGTCTAATTTGAATAATCAGATTTGTAGGCTTATGGGCACGGGCGTAGACGCATAATATACTTCCACTATATTTTATTTGGTAGACCAATTATAATCAATGTATAAAACCGGGATTCGAAAATGTTGGAAAAATAATCAACTCGGGCTGCAAGCGGTCTTCGTTAATTAGTTTGTTCATCATTTGTTCACCCTCATGAAATATTCCATAAGAATGCACGCACTTCCGTTGATAATTTCTTAAATATTACAAGTTTAATGAACAAGTGCGTATTCAATTTCCACATATGTATACCTGCAAAATATCCAACTTTCCGCACTAAACTATTGTGAAGTTGAAATTCTTTAATCCGGTCACAATTGTTTCCGACAGAAGAGTCCAGATTAACCAATTATATATTGAAAAGAAAACACATTTTGATTCTTTCGTTTAAATGCGTACAGAAAATGAGTTTTTCATTGACTGGATTTCGGATTTATGTGATTCAAATGTATTTATTTAAAGGTATCGATGTTGATGTTAAATGCCATGTCCTTTCGGTCTTCCGTACCTCGTACTCGTGTGTACCAGGCAGTGAAACTAAATCACTGTCCATCGAACAGTTAACAAACATGCCGCTACATCACATGAGAAGTTTCAGGAGAAATACCCGGATACTTCTGGTTGTGATATGTGTGCTTAGCTGGGTGTCTATACTGCTCTGGCTAACAATACCGACAAGGCCGCGGTTGAATTATAATGGAAGTGTGTTTGCAAAAACATCAGTGAGAGATCTCTCTTCTCAGAAACATGTTGTTATTTCCACAAGCAGTAAAAAGGACAAAGACGGTAAGTCAGAGGCATTCAATCATGCAAAGATATGGAATAGCAAGTTACACGAACATGAATCTATAAAGACCAAATTTGGCATCCCGCGAAACAGCTTCTCCGACATAATAAAGGAGTTTAACATTTCCTTGTATAAGGATATCGATCCATATCGTTTCTTTCTCAACGTCAAAAAAACTCACGAGACTTCGGTCAATCGCAATGTACCGGATACACGTCCTCCTGAGTGCGCGTCAGTAAAATATGATATTTTGTCACTTCCTGTGGCGTCCATTGTGGTACCGCTCCATAACGAGCCATGGTCTACATTCGAGAGACTTATAAATAGCGTTCTGAAGAATTCGCCCAAAGTGCTCGTACACGAAATCATCATCATAGACGACTTGAGTGACCTAGAACATTTGAAAGCCCCGCTGGACAAGTATGTGGAACAGTTCGACTTCATGCGCTTACACAGAGCGCAAGAAAGACTTGGGACCATGCGATCAAGAGTTTTGGGTACGAAACTGGCAAAAGGGGATGTGGTTGTTTTCATGGACTCTCACGATGAGGTTAATGTTGGATGGTTAGAACCTTTGTTGCACGAAATAAGCCAAAACAGTACGGCCATTGTTCAGCCATCCATTGACAGAGTTGACGCACAAACCTTCGAATACTCAACGTTCTTCCAAAACGACTTCAGGGGCCATTTTAAATGGAGTATGGCGTATAGTTTCGTTCCGATAGCGCCAAAGCAAATGGCAGAGATCAAAGCACAACCGACCAAAGCATTCGACACCCCTGCAATTTTAGGCTGCGCTTTTGCAGTTAACCGGAAATACTTTCAAGACATCGGAGGACTGGATACAGGTATGCGCACGTGGGGCGGAGAGGACGTAGAACTCTCTATCAGAGTTTGGCTTTGTGGCGGAAGTATGAAAATTTCGCCATGCTCTCACGTTGCCCACATTTTCAAAATAAACCATCCGTTCAAAATGGATTACTCCGATCTCGTTTACAACAACAGGCGGACAGCGGAGATGTGGCTCGGTGATTATAGGAAATATTTTTATTACTTCAATGCTGGATTTGCCAAACCCCCAGAGCCATCGGATAAATTCGATATTATGGACACAGTCAAAGAGACGTTTAAATGTAAAAACTTTCGGTGGCTTCTTGAAAACGTATACCCGGAACTAGAAGTTCCACCCGAGGGAACTACTTATTTTGGAAATTTACGCAACGATGGTTCCAGAAAATGTTTTGGCACTGCAGATTCTGTCGTTCTAAGATCATATCATTTACTGGTTTCGGCCGAATGTTCCCTTTACTACAAGGCTAGAAATTTTGCTTTGCTTGAAAACGGTCACTTAATGATGAATGGAAAATGTATCAAAGTCAAAAATGACTTCCTGATAGTGGCACCGTGCAGTGTCAGGATGGGTAAGTGGAAATTGGAAGGAAAACTACTCAAGTATGCTGACGGCGTTCATTCAAAATGTGCCATGCAAGTGTCCAAGAACGTGAACTCTGAGAAGATGCAGGTCATTAAATTATTTTCGTGTAACAATACCAACAAAACATCTGAGTGGGAAATTGGGGAGAAACTGTTCAAAAGTTAAAATTCACAAAATGCTTAAAATAATTATTAATATTTCTATACATAGTATTGAAATAGTGCTGCTTCGACGAGATGATTTTTCTGGATAATGCATCTAGTTATTTTCTCACATTGTATTTTCGTTTCCATTGCCAACTCAACTTATGTTTCCTGTGCTTATCAATTAATTCTCCGGAAGAAATGCGGCATCAGTTTTCTTCATCCGAAAAATTGTGTGTGAATAAAAAATAACAATTCGCATTGAAATGTTTTAAATGTACCTGCAACAGCCATATTAACATGTGATTTTATAAAGTTTATTTCCATTTAACAAGTTGTCAGCTAGTTATGTTGACTTTGTCGGAAGTACCGGAAAATTATCAATCCAGAATTATTTTTATGATAAGAAAGAGGTTCCGCAAAGATTGATGGTTGGTTGTCATGTCTAATGGTCATATAAATAGCATAAAGACACGATGTTTACCGAGTTTCTTTTACTATCGGAAAATTAACTAACGAAAGCTAGATAAACTTGATAACCAACCTTTACGAGTTTGGGGATACATTACGTAATGTACAAGTATTATTATGTATATAATACATTACCTACGGGGTAGGGGTAACTGCATGAAAACAGATGAACGTATGGGGAGAATCCTTTGCAAAAACTTCACAGACAAAATGTGACCATCTTTGTACCAGATTTTTAACGGTTAATAAGAATACACATTCTTGTGAAAATGATAAGTTCCATGTAATTCCTATATATCAAGCTACAGAAGACACTGTAAAACGAGAGTCAAAAGAATCAATGTTAATCGATATATGAAAACCTGGTTTAAATTGTTCTAACAGCACAGATCGTTGCATGAATAAATAAAGAAAATGTATGTAAAAAAGTCTGTTGCTGTACTCATGCCTGAAACTATATACATGTAATATATTTTTTTTGTAACACCATCTTTGTTGTTCCTCAAATGTTGACGTTAAAGTGTATTGTTAATTTTGCGTCAATTTTGGTTGTATTATGACGTCATCACTTTCTGTGTTGAACAGTTCCCATGACAAACCTCTAAAGAGGTGAAAGCGCTAGGGAGGTACTAATAAACTATTGTCATTTGTTTTTCATATAATTTATAAAATATAATATATAATAAAAGCATGACTAAATGTCCATGTGAAGTAGGTAATTATAAAAATTAAGAGCTAACGACCGACTAAAAACAAGCTGCTTTCACCCTTCACACATCTTTGCTAGCCAAGTGTTCGCTTCGTATGTGGTTAGCGAAGATGCCCTTCACATGGCTCTTCGGGTTTATTTCATATACAAGTATATAGACTATATCAATAATAAATAACAATATTGTACGTCAAATGAAGGTCTCTATATACCACACATTACCTAGTGTGCAAGTACACGATGTCTTATATATAATATATCATCTGAAGCGTGTTACTACATGTGCGTAATGTGTCCTGATTATCGGTCCTCGTAATGTGCACAGCTATTTTTTAGGCCCCTATACCACCCCAGACAACGCTATAAGAGAACAGTTCCCTCGGGAAAGGGCCATAATAGAATAGTAGCAGATCTCAATAACGGATGTGAAACCTACAAACATCAGACCACGTACCAATGCTAGCCGAGATTAGAGTTCAAATATCCGCATCAAAAGCTCAGAACAAAATGATAGCATACAATCTTTGGTTGGACGAGTGCGAATCTGATAGATATTGAGAAAACTCTGTCAGCAAACATTTAAACCATTCAATTCATGCCAGAAAAGAACCCGAAGGCAAATATCAAACTCTGAGAGTCAACAATGTACAAGGCGACCGAAACTATAGAAAGACCATCACTGTTAAAATGGTGGACAAGGCCGTCTAGAAAAGCAGTATCAGTTCGGCAGTGAAGGAAGCAAGATCGTCAAACAAGGCATTAAACAAAGTGTCAACACTACAGACTGAGAAAACATGTAAACACCAACAAGGAAAGAACGACCAGGACTCTACAAAGACGAGAATATGCCCCACAAAGAGATGAACTCCACCAAGACTTCATCAAAACCTCATCAAGGGACTCTTGGCTTTACCACAAACCTGTCAACAGACACAGAAAAAGACACCACAAAATATATCTACTACATGTCAACGACAAAGACTACACAGAACCAAAATATATACTACAACATTGGCAAAAAATATTTTCAAAAACTGATAAACCAGCCGTTACAGATGACCAAAATTATACACGGTTCCACTTTGCACAAATTAGGAACGAAATCATCAACGGAAAGGGGGAAAGCTAATCCAAGGGAAATACCGTCAACTTTAAGAGAGGGGTTCAGAATACCGTAATTAATCTGAACACAAGCACCAGATATGAAAGGGATCAAAGCAGAACATCTAAAGCATTGGACGTATCTCCAAC
Source organism: Chlamys rubida (assembly GCA_032359455.1). Taxonomy (NCBI): domain Eukaryota; kingdom Metazoa; phylum Mollusca; class Bivalvia; order Pectinida; family Pectinidae; genus Chlamys; species Chlamys rubida. The sequence continues at coordinate 6,116 of JAUMHH010203876.1, forward strand.
ATAAACCTCAAGAAGAAAAACATAATACCAGACATTAAGAAGGCAAGAACGAAAAATATTCCTTGAAATTTCATATAATTCATTGTGATCAATGTCCTTTCAAAAGTCATGCAAGCTAGTATCAAGAAGAATATTGTCTTTTTACTAGGCAAAAATCCAAACTCCCCATAAAGCGGTTTTACACAAGGATTCTTCATTTCCTCCTCAATTGCAGCCCTGGTAGTGTCGGATGCAACAGGCAACAACAGAATCTCCACCTCGCAAGTCTCTGTCTAATGAACTTTTAAAATGCAACCATGATATTCTATTCTACAAAAACTGTAATAAAGGAAACATGAATCAATGGACACTTTTGGAATCTACTCAGAAACATGTAACGATATTCAAAAAGCCACAATAAAGTGTCAGAATGATATCCCATGAGAGTTTATCATTAGACAGGGTACTAAACAAGTGAAAAACCTTGTAAAAGACTTTCAATAGCACCACACCGACTCCCATATGGGCGCATACATAAGGGAGACACTTACCTGCACAGACAACATAGTCATCAATCTGACCAACCACCATGAAATTCAAGGCCTGCTAGATTCGATAAACTACCATTGTGAAGAATAAACTGTAATAATAAGATACTCCAACATCGAACCATTAACAGAAGTGAAACGTCTAGGAACCATTCGAAACAAAAAAAACAAGATATGCATCGATGAACGCATAGAAACTGAGCATCAAGTATGCCCTACTTGGTGCTGGTTTGTATATATATAAACTTTATTTATTTTACAACAATTATGAAACAAGTTAATCACTCTTGTTGGCCCGGATGTTAGCGCGTGGTTGTGGTGGTGGTGTGGGGCGGGGGGGGTTCTTAGTGTGGGAGGAAAACTGGAGTACCCGGAGAAAACCCACATGGTCGGGCAGGTGACCCAACCTTTTCACGTCCGATCGGGGAATCGAACAGCGGCTGCCTTGGTGAAAGGCAAGTGCGCTATCCACTGCACCACCCGACCACCATGGTTTGTATTCATAGATTGAACTAAAACTCTTCTCAACATCACAAAAGAAAAGTCGGACAAAAGATTCTTATTCATCTGAAAGGAATTAACCGCACCTAATGCATATTTCTTTTTTCTTCTAGCTCAGCCCACCCCCATAACTACAGAAAATAATACGTTGACCTTCTTCGATAAAAGGATCTCTGTAAATTTTTATTTTTTTCATAATTTGTTTATTTTTAAAGACATTTTTATTACATAAATACGTAAACACCACATACACCCACATACATACAATTCCCATTTGCATGGTTTGTCAATCATCTCTTACATCGTCATCTCTTTCATCTTCATCCTCATCGTGACTGAATATCATCATCAGTCTTGTCAATCATCATCAATAGTAAAACAAATTTGAATGGTAAATGTATTTAGGACCTGGCTTAAGTTCTATAATAATATTTGATAAGTTTAACCAGGTTTATATTTTACAGGTGCTTGGAGTGATGACCTTGGCCATTGGCTGCTTACTTATCGCGGGAGAAAATATCACTGGTGGTTACTTGGTGGCACTGTTCAGCGCACTTCCCGAGGCCTCGGGGTCAATAGGGTCATTTTTCACCTATGTTGCAGCAACCATTATTTTTGTTGGAGTGGCCATGTTTGTCCTTGGGACGTTGGGTTGTGCTGGAGCGTGCGGGGTCAACGCGCGCCTGCTGTACACGGTTAGTTTATTGAACGATAGAACTTATATAAATGGTTGACCTTGGGATTATCACTTGCTTTCAAATCTAGATATTAAATTGGCAGATTGCGATCAATGCATTCACTCACTGGAATTAGGACCAGACCGAGCTTAGACGAAGGAATAATTAATGTTTAGGAAACATTCAAATGCAAAGCAATCAACCAATGTCCATGTATTCTGCAAAAGTGACATTTAAGTTAAACAAATATTTTAAAAATATCTCTTACAAGTTTAATATTATAATTTCATGAAATGGCCTTCAAAAGGCTTCATGTATGTAAATGGAATAATTCATGTCTTTGTATACCACGTTCATCAAAACGTGATTCTGTAAAAAAAAAAGACAGGAAAACGAGTGAAACACATCCAAGGTTGCAATGGTCTATGTCTGCCTCTCACAATGTGTTGTGTGTCGTAACCAAACAGCTACATTATTACACTGTTTATTAGCCCATCCTAATAGGAAACATAACTTATCGCCCAGTTGCTATTTGTCTTATATAAATATCACAGATCATGCACTACTTGATAGAAATATAAAATACAAGGGAGGAGGATATTCTCTCGGAAAGGATCGGATATAGATAAAACCCACGGACAAGAGGCGTTGTACGATATGGGTGAATAAGTAAATAATGCTCTATGTTTGATAACAATGCTAGTCTTTCTGTGATCATATTGTGCGGTGGGATCGCTAAGTGCATGTTTAATTGTACCAATCGATTCTCTAATAATTTAAACATTCTAGTTAATGACAGAAGGAGCGACCCTATTGAACGTATACTAATAATCAATATTTAATCTTAAAACCTATCTATTATTTATAAATCCATTAAGTCATTGTCATGATTCTGATTATCAAGGTTTAAAGCTTAGGTAGCCTGGTGACAACAGCCAAAATATAACACATACCAGTTAGATATATATTTATAGTATTAATTTGTATGGAAACATATGCAAAATCTCTTCTTATGATAAGTCACAAAATATAACACTTACCGGTAAGATATATACTGAAAATCATAATAAGTTTTGAATCATATGCAAAATGTCTTCTTCAGATAAAGTCTCAAAATATAACAATACATGTCTCAAATAAACTCATTGCAGGTTAAACGATTTATGTTTTCTAGGAATAAACTAAATAAATACAAATTGTCTTAATCAAAGCGAAAAATACAAGGAAATTCAAAGTCCATTAAAAACCAATAACAGGGGAGACAAACAGAATAAGAGTAAACGAGGAATCAGTTGCTAAGAAGAGAAAACTTTTTCAGAAGCAGCTGTGACGCATGTCATTGTATATATGAAGCATTTGTTGTACATAACAGTATTTCTCTGTTACATAACAGTATTTCTCTGTTACATAACAGTATTTCTCTGTTACATAACAGTATTTCTCTGAACCAATGTTATTACATACTTGTGTCTTATCAATATGCACGGTGAATTATTGACCACCAATGGTGTATCCACGAAAGCAACACGATAATACCTAAGTCAGACTGCCTAAGTGTCAGTAAAACAGTTATACGAACTCAAATTCGATAAAACTTGGGCGAAACATGAACAAAGGACGGATTTACTAAGTGCACAAGGAGAATAAGGCCTCACCGAGTTCTTACATTTTAAAATCGGATCATCATGACAAGCGTAAAATTTCGTCACCGTTCAGTGACTGATGTTGGTTATTAACACGGCTAATCTATTTAGAATATAACAATATCTAGAACGGACGTACCACTAAAACCCATTCAGACCGATATTTGAGACAATGAATTGACATTGGGTCCGGAAGCGTGGCTTTGGAAAATGTTAGAATAAAGAAAATCGAGTAAGATGAAAATAATAATCAATTGTCCTTTGTCCAGGAATCTCTTTTCTGTCTTTGATTTTTGTTGGCTTATGTTTGACCGGTTGGATTAATTGATCTTAGCTTTTTATCACCGCAAACCCTTAGTACAGGGCCATACAGTAGACTATGTAGGCCTGCTAAAGATAACATGACGAAAGAAAGATGACCTTTCCCATAAAGTTTTATACATTGTTGATGCGGACTTATTTGGAGCATAGATATTTGTTTACAAACATATGTGAGTTATGCTTGTGTCCAACTTCACCATGCAGTACAGTGAATGCTTGTTTTATAATTTAATAAATCTACAATTTAGATCTCTCTGTATGTTGTTCTTAGAATTCGATAAATCGATCACTGTATACTCTTGTCAATACAGAAATATGATACTGAAGTTTACCTTGAACTACTATGGACTAGAGTTCTTGTAACGCGTTATATATTTTATATATAGACACTATAGTTACCCTTATATCTATCACAATGATCGATTAATGGCGACAAAACATGCCTATGTTACATATCAATCAACTTGCATACAAAGACCCTTCGTTGATTTTGGACAGATATTATACATGTATACTGTTTTTGTTTGATGTGAAGAAAAAGTTAAGATGCTGTAGAGCAACTGGGGATCTTCCACACTTTCTATTGTTTTAATTTCGCGCCTCTTTTGTTCTTATTGTTAACTCTCGTTTGATACTCATTCGATAACATTACATGTACTTATATGTAATGGATATATTCGTTATATCAGTTGAATCTAGTATAGTAACCCCCGTAGTTACTGTAGTGTCTAGCATGTGTAGGTTTATATTCTCAGTACTTTCTAATACGACCAGTTTTGTGGTGGCAGCACTTCCATTACATTTACTGCATCTGTGTACCAACCTCATGCTAACTCCCACCCCTAACCCTAGCCACCAACCAAAGACATTTTATCGGTATATCTCCCAACATCAGCGTAAGATATTCTAACTGGTTAATATATCACCCTGAAACCCAACTGAGAAAACCTGACGCTTGCAGCACAGTATGACGTTCCTTTAGTCCTAACACCAACCTCTGAATCTGTCACTCCTGACTAGTATTTAATTTTGCGATTTTATTAAAAAAAACCACAATGATATGATTCATGATATATAGGATCTTAAATGAGTTATCATTTCATATGAGATTTTATGAAACGAGTCTTAGGAGTTTTTCTTTTTACGCCTTGGCGAGCAAAAATTAAAACTTCGAGACGAGTTTCATAAAAGCTCATATGAAATGAAAACAAATGTAAGATACTTTTTATCACAAAACTTACATTTTGACAGGTTTTAAAGCCAAAATTAAAAGGCTTAATCAAACGGAGTCAGCCATTTTGTTGCGCCATTCACAATTTATGACGTCACGTCATTGTCCATATTATGACGTCACAATCGATTCCTGACTGGCACAGCCAATGAAAATGCTCCAAGGGTATTTACACTAGGGACATATGTAAAAATATTACACGGGCGAATCCACTGGATAACAGGACGATTATATGATAAAGTTATATATAGCATATACAATGGGTAGGTGCATGACATGTCCATTCGCGATCAACTCTCGCGAATTAAAAAAACACTATACATACCTCGGGAATTATGTCTGATTGACCTTAAGATATGCTGAATAATACAATGACTCAAAATTATAATTTGGTTAAGTGGACACCAAAACATTGAATAGTGGGTTTGAAGACGTTTTTTCCTATTTTCCAGAATAAACAACGGCAACCACAAAACTTAATATTTAATCATACTGATTTAGGGACAACACTGTACTGATGGTTACTTAAAACAATAGGAATTATTCATATAACCACTGTGTACTTTATATACAACTTGTATACACCTGATAGTAATAAACTAATTAACGGTTGATAAACAGCAGGTTCGTAAGTCAAGAGTTTGTGGTAAAATTAGTTTTGAAATAAACATAGACAAGTAACTTAGTCACTTTGACAAGGCAGGAATATAAAGTCAATTTTTAAAGAAGCATGAAATGCGGAAAACAAACTTAATAGACATAAATACTTTTAACCTCACCAAAGAACATGAAACGAAATAAGGGTAACACTTTTTTACGTCACATCATAAAATCATGATATCTGTAATGCAATAAAATGTCAATTTTTATTGGTTTAAATCTTATTTTATTTCTTATATTTAAAAATGGATTTACATATATCTAACTGATGACTCATATCAAATCAAATCAAATCAGTCTATTTGGTTTTCTTGCTAGGTACCGTGAATGCTGAGATTGGCAACTATTTTCTTGTGGGAAATGTATTATGTTACAAATCAATTCACATGTGACCAAAATGTTGAAACAAACATAATAAAACCTGACGTAACACATTATGATTTCCTTAACCCTTTCAACCCTATGTAACTTTAGTAGACTCTACCATGCATTGATATGGAGGGGTCCATTATGGTCTACAGTGGTGAAAGGGTTAAAGAGACATTGAGGTTTATAGCGTAAAACAATCTGACAATGTCTTGACTATGTTGTAAAGCTAAGTACAATCACAACCTTCCTCCTTCCAACACGTTCATCACAAGTAAACATCGGACACATTAGGATGCACCATGGATATACTTTTTATCGTTCAACGAAAAACACAAGGACAACAGATACAAACGTAAAAATTACATTTATTGATCTTAGTTGTGAAGCTGATTATAATTGTGAATTTGATCTCTAGGATATATTTAACCATATTTGAAAACCTTTTTTTACGTAAACATTGATATACAGTAACATATATCTTTATTAAATAGATCATGTTTATACAAAGAAACAACTTGGCAAGAGATATGTATCTGTTACATTACAGTGATATGGGATCCCTGACACAAACGTTAAAATCAATTACGTTCTGGACAGACATTTATTACCATATTGATTCTATTTATCATATTTACATACAGACACATTTTTGTTCGATATCAAATTGAAAAACACCGATATCAATATCTACTCAGTCATACGATTACAGCTACTTACCTAATGCCTACGTGTTAATATGCTGAATAATTAATACGATGAAAACGTTATAAAAGAAATTAAATAACATATTGATTTAATGCGTTCATAATCATGGAATGTTTGGCCGTTATCATGGGAACATCACGCTGCACGTACAATAGTACTATAAAACTATAATTGGCTTCTCCCATAAAATATGAAAATTATAAAAAAACTAAAAAAAAGATCCGGACACAATGAACGGTATGGTTATATTTTACTGTCATCGAAGGTAGTGGCGATAACGCCTTTGTATATTTGACAGTATATCAATAACATATTTATATAATTGACAGTGTATTGATAACCTGTATATTTGACAGTATATCAATAACATATTTATATAATTGACAGTGTATTGATAACCTGTATATTTGACATCATATCAATAACATATTTAT
>JAUMHH010203887.1:2260-13183 GCA_032359455.1 Chlamys rubida
ACGGAGATGTAATATCGGAGATTAATGTACGAGGTACGGAGATGTAATATCGGAGATTAATGTACGAGGTACGGAGATGTAATATCGGAGATTAATGTACGAGGTACGGAGACGTTACATCAGCGATAGATGGACGAGGTATGAAGGTTTTGCATTCGTGATAAATCCATAAGGTACAGAAACGTTACATAAATAATAAACACTCTTGGTACGAAGATGTTAAATTTCAATTATTTAAGCATTATCCTTTCTGAATATATGATATAACACAAACCCTATATAACAAAGCCGGTATTTAATTCGCCATACCGGGATGTTGAACACGTGTACATTTTACTGGGCGGAGGAATCAGCATCACAATAGAGTCGCTACGGCACACACCGGACTGGTCTAAACAGCTTGATACAAAACCGTGTCCCTGAGTAGTTCAGCAACAAATCGCCAATCGTCTGAGATCGATTTTGTACATTCACAAATAATACACAGGCCAGCTGTCACTTGAACACCAGATATTCTCTATTAAAATCAAAAAGTCAAAATCATTCTATCTATGAAGTGCTCTTCGCGCGAGACACAGGTAAGTTTGTTGACATATTCAGGTGTTGGACTGAGGTGTAACAGTGTACATATTAATTGTTGTGATTTTTAGACACTCAATATTAATAGAATGAGAAAACACGGATTATATACATTCTTCTTCGCCGCGGTTTCATGACGATTTCCCAGCTGCTTTACGTTTTACTACTAAAATCGACAAACGATTATTTTCATATGCACACTCTCTTTCAAAACAAGGTGCGCGACTTGATCACAAACAATATAAGCATATATACTTAGCTATCGATATTTACGAAGCAGTTCTTGTACTTATCAACTTCACTAGTTTTTATTAACAAATTTCTCGTATTTTATTTTTATTTCTTACCAGGAACAACATATTGATCACTATAGGTATGCTGCAGGAATGGATGAATGTTAATGCTATATGTATATGCTCAACTCTATATGTATTCTCTAGTGTAAGATGTTGTTGCTGTGGCGTTGTGTGGGACTGTACATCCTCGATATCCAGGGGTAACGCTCACTTTCGCTCTCTGCACCCCTGGAATATGTCACAGCAAAATTGAAGGCACGAAGATAGCTGTTTGATTGGTCTCAGGTAAAAAAAAAACCTGCCTAATCGTTAGGCTGATACCTGTCCTTTGAAGATTACAAAGGAGAGACGCCCGACTTCAAAGCCTGTCAATTTTTACCGTTACGTGACCGCGAGATTCCTTTTGATGTACATCAAAGGATCGAACTAGTCTTCTTGTCTCATCAATAAGGTGGCGTACACCAAGCCTTCAATTTTGCTATGACATATTCCAGGGGTGCAGAGAGCGAAAGTGAGCATAACCCCTGGATATCGAGGATGGGGACTGTATGGAAAGCTGATAAGTTATTGAAATATGGTTTAGTAAAGTTGATTATGTTGTTCTTAGTAAGGAATACAAATAAAATACGAGAAATTTGTTAATTAAAACGAATGAATTTAATAACCAAAGATACAAATATAGATTACAAGACAAGAAGATTTTGTGATCTATATTTGTATCTTTGGTACAGTGTGTTTGAATTCATTATTTTTGGATGTTATTTCTATGGTCAACCCTGATTTGTTAACATTTTACTGTCAGTTTGTAGATAACAACATTCAGAAAGTCATTAATTGTATAATGTTAAAGACGATTTGCTTGACATTTTTTTAACAATTTGAAATAAATGCATTCATGCACTGGACTTAGTGCATTGTGTATATAACAAAACACTTACAAAAGCAGGGAGCAAATTGGGAACTTCCCTTTCCTTATATCATACATTACCTTCGAAACACTATACCCAGTTACATATATTTAATCCTGCATAGCTTACACATTCCGGGTAACACACAGGTCACATAAATGATTCATATAACATTCTTCTTTCGACCTGCAGACATCGCCAAGCTCTTTGGAAATGCCGAGAACCAAAGTATATGTTGGAGGTCTCGTGGATGATGTGGGGAACGACCGGCTTCATAGAACGTTTGAAAAATTCGGAAAAATCAAGAAAGTTTGGGTCGCTCGGAATCCTGGTTCAAGAGGTTATGCTTTTATTGACTTTTACGATCCTGAACATGCCCTTAATGCCTCCGTAGACATGAATGGAAAACATCTCTTTGGTTCAAATTTGAAGGTTGAATTGTCCAACAACGGTATTGATGACTTCAACATATCAGAGAGACATCGGAGTGACCGTCACCATGACGATCGAAGGGCTGACCGGGACTATGATGACCGGAGAGGCGACCGGGAACGAGACAGACGACGGGGTGATCGAGACCGTGATTACCGATCTAGAAGGTCTCCTCCCTCGTATTACAGGAGGAGGTCAACTGACGAAGATGATGACGACAGTCGGCTTCTCAGTCACGGCGATCCGACAGCACTACCACGAACTATTAACATACTTAAACAGCTAGAGAGAGTGACTCGGATGAGACTTGAACGAGAACTATTAGAAAAATTTCGCCGTTCTTCTGAAGTACTATCAGATATTGACACAAAAGACAAACTGTGCTACCTCTCACGAGATTTCGAGGAGAGTAAACACATTCCTTATTCTTCTCGCAAGAGAGAACCAGTGAATGGTGATCCGCTACTGACATCAACCGATCCCATCTTCCGAGATCATCATATTCCGCCTTTGGAAAATGAGAGACCAATAATGATTGACCCAAAGCCAGATGAATTCTACTCACAGTTTTCAAATAACCCAAGAGGACATTCCCGGTCTCTTTTACCAACGCCTGACTGTCCAAAGTTAAAGAACTCCGAAAATTATCCGTTATTCCATGGAAATCCACACATTCCTTCATGGCATAACCCTAATGAATACACCAGACCACCAATGTATAGACGACCTCGGCCTTATGGCCATGTGCGAAAGTACAATGGTGATGACCACAATGACTGGTATGGCAAGCAATATTACGGCTTTGGATTTTTACCCAACTCTACTCGACCATCGGCGAATAAAGAGCCCAATACTCCCCACTCCAAGGTGCTACCTCCTGAAGCACCACCCGCCAAGGGACCCGAGTCAAGTGATATCGTCAATACTTCGTAGACAGGTATTTCATCTTCGCCATTTTCTCTTCTCTCTTCATCTTCATCTGCGATAATTAATTAATTATTCACCTTGATTTTTAATCCTACATAACTAATTGTATGTAACACAAATAGTAGCTTATATTAATTGACAGCACACAAGTATAGACATTATTATATTCTGATTTTATAATAACCAAACAATTGAAGTAGTATCTCAATCAACAAATGCATCCGGTAAATAGCCCTTCAGAATTCCCCCGCTTAGTTTCTGCCTTTTCCATAATGTCAGATGACCGCTATGGAAATGTAGCTTGTTTTAAATCTGTGAAGCTTATCAACAATTGACACTACTTCTGACACAATTTGATATTACAATGCACCTCTGTATAGTAGTGCTCTACTACTTTAACACAAGTAGAGTAAGTGTTCCCCTATTAGTAATATAAGTATCGTGAGTTCAACTACTTAAACACAAGTAGAGTAAATGTTATTTGACAACTTGCACAAGTACTGTATATTTTACAACTTGCACAAGTAGTGTATATTTCACAACTTGCACAAGTAGTGTATATTTCACAACTTGCACAAGTAGTGTATATTTTACAACTTGCACAAGTAGTGTATATTTTACAACTTGCACAAGTAGTGTATATTTTACAACTTGCACAAGTAGTGTTTATTTCACAACTTGCATGTTTCACTGTTGACACAAGTTGTGTATAATTCATTACTAATACAGCTAATGTATTGTCCACTACTAACTGAAGTGGTGAGAGTGTTTGTCTATAACACATGTATCACGTGGTTCACTACCTGTGTCACAACTAAAACCTAATTCTGAGATTGAGACCTTCAGTTTATTTGCTTCCCATGACTTTAGAGAAGACAGTGCAGGACAAGCTGACCCGTCTGTAGTACTGAATTTGCTCCTTTATATTTTATTTCTATAAAACAATTGTTACAAGGTATTGCTACATATGTTGACTAGTTTTCTTGATCTTTAATCACCAGCTGTCAAAATAAGCAACGAAAGTACAAATGTGGGCGCGAATAAAAACAAGTACTTAATAAATATCACACATAAATTAGGACATCTTGCTAAATTCATACTCGTTTGTTTTCCAGTAACATTCACTGATGACGTAGGAATTGGATATTGGTTCATAAATAATAATATTGTAATTTTGTGTATAACTTTATATATCAGATGTTTCATTCTTCATATTTGTTGTTTTACGTCTATCGTTGTTGACATAAAATATATTATTTTTTTCGTTCTGCACATTAATGACGTTGTCTAATGACACGTTTAAGAATAAACTACCTGCTGTAGCCAAACGCTGTACAATTAACACTAATAGAACGCACCTTGCCCTTTTGCTGCATTCTACTTGTTTAGGGATCCTATTTCACGTTCTTGTCCCTAGTAACAACGATGAGTACTAAATAGACGATCATGTCATGTTGTCATGTGGTGCAGTAAATATTTGCTTTGTTTGGCTTTCGACATCAACAAATTGTACTTTTTAAATAGGTTCTTCCTTACTTTGTTTTGCTGGTTATGAACAAATGAACACAAGTAAAGATATATAATTGACTCTAACACTGTTTGGATTGGATGTATAGGCTATATAAAGGTTAATAAATATATATAAAGGTATATAAATATATATAAAGGTATATATTTTTCCATTAACTGGTACTGGAAACAACAAATTTTATGACGTTGCACTATCGCTACATGTTCAAAGTTGTAATTTTCTTCAATAAATAGAACAGCCAACTTCCATGAAGGGTCAGTGGTACTGAAAGTAACTATCATGACGCCATACAATAATGACGTTGGAATTTGTGCTATCGCACAGCTGATATGAGCGCCACCTGAACATGGTCGGGTGCCATGCATTGACAATATAAGGATATGCTATGTAATGTAGGACAAATCAGATGGCGGTTGTAGTTTCTTTTGACATCGGTTTGACTGCTGTTGCCAAATCCTTTACATCCATTTATATCTCCTAGTTCTTTTTATGGATATTTATTAGCCTTTTATAGTCTGCTCCGTATGATTTGAAAATATACTTTAGCCGTGCATATGGTAAATTCCTGTGTTATTATGAGGAAGAGGTTAAGCAAAATGTGAAGTAAAAGACTGCACTGGAAATCGTTACATACGTACATAATACACTATTACTACCTAGTACTGGCTATCTAATAATTTCCTTACACTGTAAACGGATTACTATAACATATGAAGTAGCTATTCCAGGAGAATATGGTATCTTCCTAACTCAATTAAAAATCATGATGAAAAATAACATGGAAGATAACATCTTTAGTTTAATAATACTAATGTTGTGAAATTTCTTTTGTCGTCACAGGTTCTCTACAGCGGCGAAACCATTCCATCGCTCTTCAGAGACAGTGACAGAACCAGGCGTAATGGGTTTGTTTTCCCGACTACCGGGAGCTCCCAGGAAGACACTTCAGTAAATGAATGTAACCAAAGTGTTCCAAATGTTTATTTCTCTGCTATCCATCAACATATTGATTGCATTCGGTAAATGGAAAAGAGCTTATATGTTCCGCACGGAAACATGTGGCATTTTATAAGATTAACATAGTTCATTGTATTTCTTACGAAAGAAAATAATCCAAATGCACTGCATGTGTTATTATAATAAAATATAATTAAATACAACAAATACTCTACTTTTTAATTATGGCGACAGAAAGAAACATGATTGGCAAAAGAAATGAATAACTGTCAGTTTGCTACTTACCAGTTGTTGTCGGTTCGTTGATAAACACGAGGCTATTTCAATGAGACTCGGATCGTAATGTAAAATGAAAAGGTGAACTATTAATTGTACCACAACACAGAAGACGAATCAGACGTGCTGTTTTTTACTGACTACAGGCCTGCCGCATACGTCCACAATGATGTGTTTAAGTAATTGAAATGAGAAGAGAACAAACCCGTAACATTTCTTTATATATATACATTGTATATTAAGTAATATTTTTCAGATAACGACTTGTGAGTTATAGAAACCAGGTGTTGTCCGCGTCACTGTGATGTATATATTAACTATACATTGTCCGCGTCACTGTGACTTGTACATTATCCAGTCACTCTCCACGTCACTGTGACTTGTACATTATCCATACATTGTCCGCGTCACTGTGAGTTGTACATTATCCATACATTGTCCGCGTCACTGTGAGTTGTACATTATCCAGTCACTCTCCGCGTCACTGTGACTTGTACATTATCCAGTCACTCTCCGCGTCACTGTGACTTGTACATTATCCAGTCACTCTCCGCGTCACTGTGAGTTGTACAGTATCAATACCTTGTCCGCGTCACTGTGAGTTGTACAGTATCCATACATTGTCCGCGTCACTGTGAGTTGTACAGTATCCATACATTGTCGTCGGCACTGTGAGTTGTACAGTTACCAGATATTGTCCGCGTCCCTGTGAGCTGTACAATATCCATACATTGTCGTCGGCACTGTGAGTTGTACAGTTACCAGATATTGTCCGCGTCGCTGTGAGCTGTACAATATCCCGACACTCTCCGCGTCGTTGTGAGCTGTACAATATACAGACACTCTCCGCGTCGCTGTGAATTGTACAGTATCCATACATTGCCCGCGTCACTGTGAGTTGTACGGTATTAAGATATCCGTCGAGTATCGGTTAGCTGTAATCGGACATTTGGAGATATAATTTGTTTCTGGAGTGAATCGTACTTCTAAATGGCGATTCACTGAAGGAAACAAACATTCATATATCCCTACTACGTTGCCCAATAAGTGTCCATTCTAACGAAATAAAACAATTTTAAAAAGACAGGAATGAAACTAACAGGTTTGAAAAAGTTCAGCACGAGTAAAACCTGAATGTTTAACAGCTAAGAATGAGTGACAAATAAAAGGCGTTGGCAGCTCAGCATGACCACAGCTATCTCAATTGGGTAGAGGCGACGGTCCTTACTAAACACACCTAATTAACATGTTATTAATTCGAAATTAACCAGTCTTCCTCTTATGTTTGAAATTCATTTAACCAAAGGGTATTACGACTTTCACCTTCTGTTTCAACAGTAGTTTAGACTAATCTGGATTGCCAACTTTTCGGCCCCGTAGTATCACCAATGTTTCCCAGCAGGACGAAACGACCGGGGCAGTATGGTGCAGTGTAATCCTTATTTGACATACTTTGTCTATCACCAGTTGACTTTGTGTGCTTTTAGTTAATCTTTTGACAAGAATGATCGAGTAGGTCTGAATGTGAAACAACCAAGCATGCGTCTTACAATCACAGATCAACACCCGCCATATGGTGTCCACAACACTGATTTACTCTATCACAGACAACAATACACACAGCTGTAAATAACCATTAACAATGAATACACGGGAAAAAATCGAACACTATTAAATTCAGACAACAACAAAATCTAGGATGATCGAAACAACAAAGATATTCCCACAGATTGAGGCAGTGAGACAGACACTAATGCAAAATGACCCAGTGTTCACATCCGGTAATACATTAACAGTTCATTTTATTTCAAATCAATTTTATTGAAGCAAATGCACAAAAGGATTGAACAAAGAAATTATCATCAAAGCCATTCAGTTAGGAAGACATGCATTTCGAACATTCATATGCAAAGTATCAGTTACCTGGGATATTATACATACACAGATATAGTTATAGTTGGATCACAGAGACTTTAACATATATACTCTAGCGTCTGGTTAGAGGCACATTAAAGTCACTGTCACTACACATAGTGGCATGCAAATAAGGTGAATTGCTGTACCGTACAAGTTAAAATCTTCTAGATTTTTTTTTCAATTTATTCAAGGCTACAATAAAAAAATTAATGATTTGCTTCAATGCCAAGATTCATATCCCCTTTAGTGAGAGTATTAGAGTCTAGGATGATGTAATGAACGAAGTCAAGTTTATATTTTTACATATTAAGACAATTGAGAAAGAAGTGACTTGCAACACCAATGACATAACCACAATTACAATTGTGTTTGAGCAATCGAATTATTTGTAGTTTTGTACAACCCCTTTCAAACATATAATTACATGTTGAATGATCTTACCATGATCCACAACTATTAAAAAACAATTCAACATGCTTAAGATTGTAATCATTTATAACAACAATATCAGAGAATGAGGTATTAGTTATTTATTACAAATTCCATACCTTTTAATTTGTCAATTATTCCACTGTCAAACCCTGTCAAACGCTTTTACTAATGTCACAAAATACTATCTCGGCCTCTTCACCATCAAGGTATTGAAGCTTCGTCATATAAAGAGAGTAATAGATTAACAGTTGAGTCTTTGGCAATAAAGCCAGACTGATTCTTTGAGATTATGTTATTCTCAGATAGGATTTAAAAGAGATATTAAAAGCACTTTACTAAAAAGTGATGTAGCAGAAATGTGTATATAATTGCTACGGTCACCTCTTCCTGTTTGGCCTGATATATTGGGGCTACATAAGCACATTTCCAAATATTAGGTATACATGTTATCAATTTGTTGAACATTAATAGTAGGGGCTTCACAAGAGAGTCAGCAATACCTTTGATAAAACATAGAGGTAGTTATAGGGACCAGCAGGCTGTGTTTTGTATTAATTAGATGAAGCTGATTATGAACATCTTGCTCAGTAATGGTAATAACTAGCTATTGTATCTGGGATAGTAAAATATGGAGTAAGATTGTATTGTGCATGATCATACTAGATTTTGCACCCCGCCACCAGTAGCTTAAAGGAGTAGATTTATCAAGAAGTGAAATTTTCAACTTAAGTAAATCAATTTGCTCAGCTCCTCCTATTAGTCTATAATTTGCCAAGTTAATTTTCCAGGCTGAAATAGTATTGGCATTTTTGTCCTTGCATGTTGAGGATTTCTTTTTTCTTATATACCAATGGACATAATGTCATTATTAATACTGTCCCCTATATGTAGTACATATTTTTCAATACAATTATGATTTTCACTTGAAAGAATAAGTGTTAAATAGATGAATCACTGAAATACATAATATTTTTTTTTATATTAAGAGTTTAAGAGTTTGGAAGGATATATTAACTAATTGGACAGTAGTCAATACAAATTGTATTGACACATGGATTATTTTACTATATAAGTATTATTAGTCAAAATTATACCAAAAGATGAAGAGAAGAAGAGGTAGGAGTGATTCTTGTAGGTTCATGAATAATATTGGTCATGATCTACAAGACATACATACAGTGTGGTCAGACAAACAAAACGACATTCTTGCTAATAAGTGCTAGCGTAAGGACCTTATACATATAGTGTAGCCTTGAATCAATAATATGTTACCATTTACTAGAAATACATTTCAGAAAAGTAACAGAATTATAGTAATAATTTAACAATAATACATGTGTAGATTTGTTTTCTTAACGAAAATACAGTAGTCAAGATATTGAAATGTTACTTAAAATTTTGAACTTACTTGACCTGGCTTTAAAATGATGTGAAGGTCACAGCGACCAAAATATAGTACATTTCCAACATTCTTACTTCAGGATATGTATAGCAGTTGAAAGTTTCTTTTACACGGTGTTAAATGGTGTATAACTATAGACGAGGTTAATATTTACTATTCTGTTCAAAATCTAATGATAAAAGATAGCATACACGTAAATATATATGCATATTATATGATGCTGACCTACAATTGTAATTGGATCAAGTTCCACAACAATAAACATTCTCATTTACAATACCAGCCCTAATGCAATAAAATGTCTTAATTCACAAACAACTTACATTATATTCGAGAATATGTTTAAACGTTCATGAAACACTTACCATTCCAGAGCACCATCTGGTTTCTCCGGATTTTTTGGGATTCTTTTTTTTCCTTTTCTTTATATTAGGGTAGTCAACATGTTTGCGTGTAATGGAGGAATATATAACGAGGATGAGAAAATAAAGTACAAAAAAATTTAATGGTGGCTGCTGTGGTTCAAAATTTCCGAATCCTGAAGTATATATCCAACCATAATATACAAACATTTGTTGGTTATCTCTTTTACCAAATAAAACATGTTTGAATGGGTTTCCGTGTCTACTTAGTATCTATACGGTAACATGATAATATTTATAGTTACTTAATTTAACCAGTGATGACTCGTTTTAACTTCCTAACAAGCCGATTTCACAGCCGATGTCATGATTGTAACATCCCTGCTCCCCCTACCTAAGGTGTTTACATGTCACAGTTGATTCGGCATTCAAGAGCTTGCTTCGACCTCTGTTATAGATACGACTGCTGATGGACAAACTTACAACACATGATTTCCAAAGTTGTAGGTTGATGAAGTCTATAGCCATGATGAAGCAGAAGACGATTACCCTTCCGGAACACCTGGTCTTATTCTTCTAGCACGTTTTCAAACGTCTCCGTCACAAATCTTCCCCTGTCATTGCCCTAGTTTTCTCAACTTTGAGTAAACAATTATGTCTTTTAAACCCTGCAGCCATTAGTAATGCTAAACCAATTTAATGTCGATGTATGTGAAAACTTTAGATGTGTACTTGCACGCGTGTACCTTCATTCAACAAACCTTATTAGTCCAAGACCAGTCACACACGGCTCACTTGTTCACACTTCCAAGGCTACTGGAAGAGTATTGAACATTAATAGTAGGGGCTTCACAAGAGAGTCAGCAATACCTTTGATAAAACATAGAGGTAGTTATAGGGACCA
>JAUMHH010203898.1:0-13183 GCA_032359455.1 Chlamys rubida
TAAATCTGCTGCGCCCCTTGCAATAGTTGGGATCTTTATCTTTCTTTCTACTTCTAACTACCTTTTATTTCCTAGCGCCTTGCTTGGCAACACTTCACTTTTGGCTTAACTGTTGAGCGTTCGCCCCAGGTGAGGAAGACAATTGGTTCTGTCCCCAGGCCGGGACATACCAAAGTCCTTAGAAATGGTAGCTGTTATTAGGGGCTTAACGGTCAGCATTAAGGGGAAGGGAATGGCAACAACTGGTTCACCCGTTAATGTGACCGGGCGGAATGCTGTGCTTGGTGCCTTGGGCATGGCTTTTCAGTGAGATAGCACTATAGTCGGCAACAGATCCGCGCTATCACAAGCAGGTAAGCACACCAACATACACCAGCACGCATACACTACACACATGGAGGCATGTCCTTAAATGACCTAAGCTGTTAATAGGACGTGTACGTTAAACAAAATTAAACCAAACCAAAATCCACTTTTGCAAATCTGACTACCATTAGTCTAAATGTGTATTTAACCCATTTATTACCAGAGAGGGCCAGGATCAAGGGTGTGGGGTAGGGGTTTGTGTACATTTATATAAACATAGACTCGTCAGGTCAGACAAAAAAATATATGTTTCCTGTAACATGGTGGAAAAATTTAGAATAGGTAGGTAGGTAGGTTTCAAATTTTATTTTAGCAAACAATTTGATATGGTTTATATATAGAGGAGTGATCTTGACTTTAACAGTGATTCTTTGAAAATTGCCTTAAAAAGTTTAGGGTAGGTACAAAAGTTACTGGAAACACCACATATTTTTTGTTTTGTCTTTAGTGTTGAAAAAGGGATAGGGGCACCAATCAAGGTAAATACGGTATGTGCATCATGCCATTTGCATGTTTAAACATTGGCTGCACACATGCTTGGTCCTAATCTACTCAGAAGGGAAATCACTTTACCAGGACAACAGCGTCTGATTCACCAGGTCTAAAGCTCAGCCCTGGGCTTGTCCATCTATATTGTACACAAAACAGCTAAACAGTGCTGCAGACCTAAGATGGGAGGGGGGTAATCTGACAGACCAATTAGTGGTTACACATACTAGGACTGGAGCTCAGGTTTGCCTAGTTAAATCTGTGTGAAAATGAGACCGTTTTATCCCCCTAGTTTTATAATCCACTTTTTACTTTTTATTTGCTGCATCGAGTAAAAATAGTTTTTTTTTAATATCTAGACTGATGCCACAATATATTTATAAAATAGACTACACCTGGGGCTAGTAGAATTTAAGTCAGGACAAGTGAGCATTTTCAATATTTAGTATAAAAATGTAGGTGGATTGGTAATTTTTTCAAAATCTGCCTGTAGGCTAGTATTAAATCTATATATATATACAAAATTGAACACCCCATTGTGTGGCTACATAATCGCTAATTTTGATGACTAAGTTATTTTTTTTAACAATTTTAAAATTTTATTTTCTAATGCATATATACCGTATATGTTTTGATGAAAATTTGTGGTGCTGTGTATGTGTGCAGTACATATTACGATGTACACACAAAACAAATGTGTTACAGACCTTCTAGATAATTAGTATGCTCACTTTGAAACAGACGGTGATTCACTCCTTGTGGTATGAATATAAGTAGTTTACAGATTGAGTCAGATCTATTTTAGTGATTTCATTTTATTCTCAGTTACAAAAAAAAAAGAGTTAGAAATTCTTGTTGGAGGTATAAATATAAGCTTACAGATTGTGTCAGACCCTTTTTAGGAAATTAATTTTATTCTCAGAAACAATGATAGAGTTTGAAATTCTTGGGAGTGGCCAGGGTAAAAATATAAGCTTACAGATTGTGTCAGATCTATTTCAGGAAATATATTTTATCCTAAGTCAGATTCAACAACAGAGTTTGGAATTCTTCCTGAGGGGCCAATCAAACAAATTTTCAGTTATCTTCATTTTTAATGGGATTTTACAAAAAAAAATAAAAATGGGCCCAATCAGTGTTGGCCCGTTGAGGTAGGCAGTGTCCACAGACTGAATCACTTTAACGTGTCATCTCAATAATAAGCTCTAACCTGGATTTTCACAATACTAGGCTAACAGCTAAATGATTCAGATTGCTGTTTTGATACATTGTAAATCTCGTCTTCGGTCATGAAAATATTAGATCTACAAGTAGTTAAGTAATTTTATTTTAATTCAATTTTGTTTTAGGATAATTATATATCAGAATGATCTTGACTTTTAAACAGTCCTTCCTTGAAAATTGCCATTTTTTTTAAGGGTAGGCCCATAAAATTAGGGTAGGTTAGGGTTACTGGAAACAATTGTTTTTGTATTTGGCTAACTTCATGACCAATGAGTTTGATATCAATGTTTGTTTGATGTTTGCAGCTCGATCCTTGTAAATTGGATGTAAAATGCAATAAAGTTGATTGATTGATTGATAAGGCAGCTCCTGCGAATTCCTCATTGTTGTATTGATTAATATATATGCTAATCGTATTGACTGTATACAATTGTATATCTATGTACTGTAAAGCGCTTTAGAGTGGCTTATGTTAGCTATATAGGGCGCTATATCAAATGTTGCATATTTATTTTATTTTATTTATATGTTGTTTAACATAAAACATCATTCGTAAACGTTAAATACAATAGTATGATCACAGTTATTTTATTATTATCATGTGTAGCAATCTACAAACGGACACGGTCTGCACGAGTGCCTTAAACACTCGCTATAGTCCCGTGTTTGGGTCAATGCAAAATCAAATGTCATATCAAGACGGCGTCCAAAGATGGTTGGGCCAAAGTGTCCATTGCACCACAATGTCATAACGTTAAGACGTTAGTACGGCACGGTCATATTATTCTGACAACGAAAAGGCTATAGGTGCGTCAAGAGACGGCTTGTGATCTTTTTCGTTTCTATCTTTCTTGTCTTTTTCTTTTCCATCTATTTTTTCTTCCTAGCGTTGTCTTCCTAGGGACACGTCCTCCAACGACCCTGGCTGTTCAGAGGACGTTAAACCCCAAACAAACAAACAAAATCGAGCGACAACAACAACAGAACGAAAGAGCAGGCAGAAGATAACAGACCAAGGTTCTAGATGTTACATACCAAGGTGATAACAGATGACCTTAAGATTTTCCATTTTCTATGAGCAGACGACACCAAAGAGCACGCTTTATTATCCAATCGATCCGTATTATTCGCTTCATGCGATCATTTTGCACGATACGGCAATTTCTTTTTCTACCCTGCATGGGCATGAAGTTTTAGCGATATTTAATGATGCTACTTATATTTATTACTACGCGATCACTATAACGAAATGTGCTTCATTAAATGGCCACGTATATATTTCTCTCATTTCCGTGTGTGTAAGATAGAGTTGTGTAGGGTAAGAAAGGGGTTTAAGAAATCTCTACCTTACACCCCGATTTACAGATCAATCTTGGTAGTTTTAACGGTAAACATTTTCGACTAAAAGTGCTAAAAACATATTATTTACAATCACAGACTATGCGGAATCATTCCTCACCATCTTGATTCAGAGCAAGACTTTTTCCGGTGGTCCTTGTTAAATCAAATAATGGTATCTGAAATACAAACAACAACATCACTAATTCGAAACATACGCAGGAATCTGTGTGATATTTATTTCTAAATACATTTGTATCTTATATTTATTTATCCAATAACATCAGGTTAAGCAAAACAACTAAATTTACTTAAGTAATTTAATGAGCCTCTCCCACTCCATTCCAAATATCCAAAGAATTCAGCAAACTAATAGTTCGAAATATCTAAGGCCTGTTCTCGGGCTAAATGTATGTTATCTTCAGATGTAACAGTGTAGAAAAATAAACAAAATATCAAATAGAGATACAAAATAGTCATCAGAAGTACTAGTAGAAAGTACTATTGAAAAAAATGTAAATGTAGAATGTCAGAAACGTAATATTTACTTCACCAATTTGTTCGTATAGAACTCGGCAGTGATTGATACAAGAGAACAAGAGAATGAACATCCATGTCCAAATTGTTCCGAAACATGAATAGAAATAAGGGGATGAGGAAATGTGCCCATAACACCTCTATAACGCGCGAATTAACGTTACAAATTAACTGTGGATTCAGCAGAAAATCTTTTCTAAACATTAAGTAGACAGTTCCCACGTCGTGACTGATACACTGTAGTCCACCAGCTACCTTGTTACACATAATAGCAATAAATGGATCCTTTGCCAATGGAGGTACTGATGTCGGGTCACATTTGCTTGATGAAACATCATCCGTCTTCCAACAAAGTTTATAACTCTTAAGACACACAAAAGACTGTTTACGAAATCTCCATGTAAGAAGAAATGCGTACATGTATATTTATTTCATAAAATCTGGGACAAAGAAGTAATTCCAACAGTGTGGACAAGTTTAAAATCAATATATTAAAAAAGACTGTTTTTCGTGGACAAAATAAACGAGTGAAACATTCCGTGAAACATTCCTCACTTTGATTTTTTTTGTCTTGAAAGGACCACTTTTTTTTTTTTAACTAAATGACAGTTTATTATTGTAGAAACAAATCCATCTTAACTAAATGACAGTTTATTATTGTAGAACAACAAATAGTGTCCTCTCGCAGGAGGGCTTCCATACACCACACTCTCTTTCATGGCGTTATACCTCTCACTCTCTTTCATGGCGTTATACCTCTAACTCTCTTTCATAAACTATCGATTTATAAAAAAAAATATGTTATTCATTTTTGAAAATATTACTGACAATCTTTTAATTAATTAAGGCAAATTGAACATTATCTGCATTTAATAATTAACCATTTAGCTACTTCCCGCTCACGATCATGTTTTTGTAATCCAGAATTTTTACCCATTATATAGTACCTCATGTAGCTATCATTGACAAATTATTCTGTTTGTAGCCAAGTAAATTCATGTAAGTTGGAGTTCCACTCAATTTTTTAAATGAATTCCAAATTTAAATAAGTTAAGTTGCAAAGTTTGATATCAGATCTAAAATTGATTGATATCCTTATGACACTATAGGCTAGTAATACTCTAGGAATGATTCTGTTCGGAGTATTACAAAATAACATCTCATTCTGTTGATACAATTTTTAGTCAAAAATTTTTGTCTGAAAATTAATTATGTTCCGTGAGAGTCACGTACAGACACATGAGAGAGTACTCAAGCAGTGGCTATTTTGCAATGTCTACATTCCCAGGAATGCACAACAGGATATTTTTATGGTTCTTTCAGTCATAATAGTAATAATTAATCCATTTTAAACTGAAGCAACAAAAGTCATTTAAGTTAGGGTCACCGATACCTCTGCCAAAAGGTGTATTCATGCCTTGGGAAAATCCTCTTTTGGCAAATCTGTTCACCTTTGATAAATCAATTTAAAACACTACCTTGTAGAATTATTAAAAATTTTAGAAAGGTGAAATATTAAAAAAAAAAATCAACAACAGCTGTTCTTAGTGTAAAATTGCCAGGGGCCAGCAGACCTGGTTTTGATCGAACCCTTGACCAGTCTAATCACTGACATTCTAACCAACTGAGCTAAGCGTCACACTTTCATTTTGTATCCAACATTAAATTAAAGGGAGGTTACTCTATGTAGAAAAAATTACAGTTTTCTAGTGTTTTGTCATCAGTGGAACACTGGAGCCTTAAAAATTCACCCACCATTGTTAGGAGTGTGTTAAACAGTATTATGGCAAAGGTGTCACCCAGCTGGCAATCAACCTCATGCTGGTTCAATTTCTATAATATCATCAGGAAATTCAGTCTTCTGAATTATATATAAAGAAAACAAAAAGATAATTAATCTAAATGTAGCAAGTTGAGCTTGAATTCAGCTTCACTGAAGTAAAAATGATGTTGTGAAGATAATGGACAAAAACGATAATTGATCATTAATGATATGAATGCACTAGACCATATGTAGGAATATCCCATTAACTGTTGGAACGCTGGTTCATTGTTTGATAAATTTATAGGTGTGTCTTGCCCTTTGCGTGTCCTGGGCCATGCATTCTTAAAAATTGTTTGTTTGCAGTTTTCCTACTGACATTTTTCTTAGTGGTTAAGTAGTTAGGGATTTTTTTTCTATTTTAGAAATCTCATATTTCTTTATACAAGTCCTAAATGTAAGTGATTTTTCATCCCTAATTTGTTTTTATCGAAAGTCCAAAAAAGGAGACCGTTGCTATTTTTAGCTCACCTCCCCTGGGGGCAGAGATGAAGGGCCCATAGGGAGAACATAGGGAAAATGCATAAAATCCTCCTTCTGCATGAATGGAGGGATTTGAATTAAATTTGGTGTAGTGCATCCATGGGCAAAAGAGACTCAATTTGGTATAAACGGAAGGTATTGCCCCACTGGGGGAAGACGGGGGCGGGTCCCAATAGGGGAAATTGAGGTAAATCTTTAAAATTCTTTTCCCTCTGTAGGAATGGAGGGATTTTAACCAAACTTTGTCTAGAACATCCATGGGCAAGGGACATTCACTTTTGTATAAATGGAGGGTGGGTATAAAAATGTTCTCCTTCCATATAAATGGAGGGATTGTTTATCTTTTCAGGCTTCAGTCAGTTAAGTTATTTTGTTCCCAGTTTTATGATTTATAATCACTGTATATGACAATATTTATTTTCCTACGTATTGTTTACAATTACATACATTATGTACACGTTGTTGACTTTCAGGCCTCACACAAAGGATGACCTGAGGGCTTACCTAATTCTCTTACAGGTAATTATAAGAATTATAAGAATTCATGTGAACTCAATCATACAATCTCTTACCCTGATTTTAGAAACATTCCTGTCCTAATTAAAATTTAAATTTAAAGGTTGGAATAGTTCATTATTAAATTTCAGGGGTGAATGGGTATAATATCACAAGATTGTATTGTCATGCAGGTATTTTATTTAAAAGTGACTGCAGGGCTTTCTTTCACTAATTAATGAACGATAATTGAATAATATATAATTCATTGAATTTTAAATCGTGTGAGTTGTTTGTTCATTTTTTACACAGATATATATTTATAGAAATTCACTGAAATTAAAAGTATTTTTCTATTTCAGAATCCCCAGTTTGAGAACCTGTCAACTTTTGTGATATTTGCCCACCTACTTCGACAGATTTCTGCACTCAACGATCACGATCACCACTTCTTGGTACATTGGATGAGGAAGTAAGTGCATTTGTCTCTTGCTCTGCTGTCTGAAACATTAAAGTTTGTGATGTCCGAGAGTTAGAGAGAAATGCTATAGGCAAGAGCTGGATGGTTTCTCACTGCAAGGGGCATAACTCTTATATTTTGATTCCGATTGGTAAAAAGTTATTTTCTGAATATTATGTTTCATTGTCGAAGAGATCATTTTTTTTGTGTATATATTTCAGACTTTGATTTGCTGGCCCCATTTTGATGAAAGTAAAGAGTATTAAGATGTATAAATATTTGTCTTATTTTAATTTTCGCAAAGGAATATTCATAATTTATAATCTTTCTATCAAATTATATTGATAAAATATTTTAAAAGTCCTAAGGACCAGTTATGTTTGGTGATGTTATATAGCTTGTCCTGATAATGAAATTGATAAATCTTAATCTGACTGGAGAACCTATGAAAGTGTCGAACCCTGTATACAGTTAAAAAGTGACAAGAATACCTACCTTCAGGGTCATACACTTCGATGTCTGCAGCAGGGTTTAGTTTATATCATTATTTGGAAATACACCAACAGTATGGCAAAGTTGCCATACTGTTGGTGTATTTACAAATAATGATATTTTGTATCAGCATAAAACTAAATCTTTTTCTTTAATAAAAAAAATCCATTTTTCTAAAGAAAATAAAACACCATTTCTGGAATATCTGTTTTTTATTATTATTTTTTTGACAAGACTAAACTTGAGATATACTGTATACTGATATACTGTATACTACGCAATTTTCGCATTGTCAAACTTTCTCTACTTTCGCACACGAAATCCATTTTCGCCCAGTGTTAATTTCACCCTCCGTATTTAATTACTAAGTTTAATATGCTGTTTAGTTGTACTTGCTGTAACATGATGAATTCGCCCTCATTACGGAGGGCGAAAATTAAACGGAAGCTAAAATGTCCTTGTATGCTGTAAACAACTGTTAACTGTCTCTTTCAGATTAAAATTAGGGACGTTTACTCGAATCTTACGACGCCTACACAGTTTCATCATACAGCGACTGTTCCCCACAAAACCCCAAGATTTACCTCCCTTGGCAAAATGTACCTGGTGGATCCCAAGTGCTACGAAAGTCATGGCATTGCTGAGTAAGTGTTGAAAACTGGTGCTAATTATTATCTCATTACTTTAATTATCTGTTCAAATTCAAACTTTTAATTGGTCTTTGTCAGTGTTCGGGATTTGACCTTGTTACATTTGCTTTCAAAACTGGTGTACATAACCAGGTGTATAGGTCACTGACATACTTCCTGTACTCCCTCCCAATGCCAAAACATACTTGCAAACCAAATCTTGTTAGCCCAGATGAAACAGTTTTGGTGAAATCATCCTAATAGTTAAGGAAGAGTTGTCAGGACAAAGATTTTTAACAAAGGGCAATAATTGCTTCAAAAGGGTCGAAATGAAAAAAATACTACCCTGATGCATGACATCAGGGGGTAATTACCATAATCTGTAAACTTTCATTGAAATCGGCCCAGTAGTTTAGGAGGCAGACAAAGGTTTTTTTTTCAGTTTTATTGTTCTGACACAGTCCAGCGCCTTTCCACTCAATATTGTGAAGACTTCCTAGCCTTTTGGTTTTGTGAAATTCAATGCGCGAAATTGCAAAATTGTGAAAAAAACGACGCGCGAAATTGCAAATGATGAAGAAAAACTGAACTTTGGTCAATTCAATAAGGGGTTATAAGACACCAATCATACATGGTCTAGTACAAAAAAACAGCAGCATATTTTGAATTTTTTGTATATTTCAAAGTTTTTCACAATTAATGCTGCGAAAAAAAAATCACAAATGAAAGACATTTTTTTTTTTTATATATTTCCGCAGCATTGTGAAAAAATATGGCTTTTTCAAATTGTGAAGTAGCCGAAGATTGGCCTGTAATATAGTAGGTGGAAAGGCACTGCAGTCACTATATAATATCTTACTAACTTATATATGGTACTCATTGTCATGTTGTGTAGATGCTGCCAACAATTTGTCTAGTCCCCTGTTAGTGCCAATCGCAGATTTCTACAACAGTAGCCTCGATTTCATGGACCTCATGGCCGAATACTACACGTGGCAGAACCCTAGTCACTGTTCAGGGTAAGTTTTCAACGAAATACAATGTAGGTCAGGGTCACAGTTGTATTTCTCTTTGACAGTAAAAGGCATTGGTGGTTGTTGTATTTTTTCATTAAGGCATGTATTATGTATCACATAACAAGTCATACTCTCTGTATATGACAGTAGACCCATGCCTGTTAATAAGCCCACCCATATTTATTGCAGTTCAGTAGAAAAGTCTACAAACACATACCACCTACTTTGAGTTAGACATTTTAAATGTGTTGCACCCCTAGGCTTATTGCAGGATAGACTGCCATGAATATTCTGAAGAATCATGACATTTGTTTTTGAGAAATTAAGTCTTTTTCTGGGGTTTTTTCAGATAACTGTTGAGCTGTTAGCATATTTATGAATCATTTTTTACCAATGATATACTTGTTTGTGAAATATGATTGTGAAAAAAATATCTCTTTCAAATGAAATAGAAATAATGAAATAGAAATAATCAAGTGGTTACATATTTTATATTTGTACTACAGGTTTTCGTTCTGTCAGTACCCGTTCATCCTAAGTATATCGGCCAAGAGATCTATACTACAGAAAGATTCCGAGCAACAGATGATTATCATGGCAAGGGTGAGTTTACATAAGAGACAGCCTTACCTATATTTTGGGTCAAATGGTTTATGCATGAAGTGATTTCTCTTGACATTGATCACCTTGACATTGACCTTGACACTGAGACCTCTATCATGTTTGAGGTTAAAGGGTCATGCAGGAATTGATTTACCTTGACAATTTGATTTGAGGTTGTTTGTTTTGTTTTTGTTTAAAAAGTAAATGAATAAACAAGAGCAATATCAAGGTGAAAGGTTCATTCATAAACAAAATATTGACCTTGACATTGATTTGCTTAAGTTCAAGGTAAAAGAAGCATGCATGGAGTGACCTTGGTCTTTGCTCAAGTTCAAGGAGAAAAGGTCAACCATGACATATGACATGAATTTCTTAATTGATTTATTTTACTGGTAACTTGTAATTTTGAGGCATCAATATACAACTGTAAGGTTCATATGTTAGTGTTAGAGGTTTGTGGTGATCCATGTCATATAGAAGCTTGTAATTAATGTGGATTCTCTGTTACAGAGAAGCTTGGTTGCTAAGGTGCAAAGAAGACAGTTACCAGACGTTGGCATGCTGTTTTTGAATCTCAACGTGAGAAGGTCCCACATAGTGTCAGATTCGCTAAATGAGGTAAAATACAATTTTTTTTATTTCACTTAAATGTCGAAATTGGGATTTATTTTTCTCTCAATGATAAATAAAACTTTATAATTAAAGCTTTATTTATGCCACGGTGGCCAGGTTTTTACGGTGTCTGACATACTACTACCACTAGCCCTCAAACACTGAGATGCGGGAAGCCTTTGTGGGCGTCGCCTGCCACAAGTCAATTGTTTTCCTCTGGTTACTCCGGCTTTTCTCCACTACCAAAACATGGCATGTCCTTAAATGACCATATAGCTGTTAATAGGATGTAAAACACAAACAAACAATCATGCTTCTAGAAAACCTAGCAATTAACTGTTCATTAAAATTACTTTATATTCTCCCGAATTAGTACCCAGGGTGCTTTAAAATTGACTAAAGGAGGCAGTTAAGATAAAAAAGCATAGGGTGTGGCATTACTGTTAAAAAGATGTTCATGTGGGACACATTCTATTTATCACTGTATACAGATCGCAAGGAAACAGCACGACCTCAAAAAGAAATTGAAGGTGACCTTCATGGGTGAAGCTGGACTGGACATGGGGGGTCTGACCAAGGAATGGTTCCTTCTCCTCATCCGACAGATATTTCAGTCGGATTATGGTAAGTCTAAATAAATAGCCTGCTATAGATGATATTGCCTTTCATAACCTGTCTACCAAAGATTTCTGAAAAAAATACTTAAAAGAACTTTTCATGTGGTTTGGACCTTCCTTGACCACCAAATCCATGAACATTCCAAACCTTTTACTGAATTCTCAAATCCATTTTCTTTTTTTCTTAAATTTTGAATACTAAAATCCCCGGCACTATTATGAAAATATTTATGAATGTGTTCAAACATGGTTGTCATGGTAACCGATTTAAATTTGCATAAACTAATGAAATTAGAATATATGCAGTGAATTTTGTCAAGGTTTTTGATCACTTATCAACCATAGAGCATATTCATAAATTCATGAATGAATGTTTAGTGCTTATAATTACACATTCTAACTGAAGTTTTCAATAGAAAAACTTGACAAAGATCTTGACAAAACTTGTATTTATGTGAATTTAACTGGGTAACATTAACCATAGTGACTTCAATTGAAGAAAAAAACCCCAAAAAAACCCATTTAATTCATTTTACACAAGTATTGGGGGGAAATTCAAAATTCAAACAACAGTGATTTGGAAATTTTGATTAAAGGTTTCAAATTTTTATGACTTTTGGTGGCCAAGTATTTTCTTAAACATAAAAAAATCCTTTGTCAATGAGATACGTAATTTCAGAATTTTTTTGAATAAAATCTGGGTAAAGTTCACTTCTGATGATGACTCTATTTTGCATAGCACTATATTACTGGGGTGGTTTTCAATAAATAGATTTTTTCATATTTAGGAATCTTCCTATTAGCATTGTATCTAAATACCCTACGATATTGAAAGAATACTTTCAAATACTTCGCTAATGAGATGAATGTACACTTTTCTTCTGTAAAGGAGGCACACAATTATGTAGCCTTCCAACTTTATTTAAGGTCAAACTAGCTTAATTTTTACACAACTGAAACATCAGTTTTTCTAGCACCAGGGATGTTCATTTCTTATTAAAAAATTAAATATTGGGTTGTTGGGTTGTAAAAGTCTGGTTTTTAACCCCAAAAAAATGGAAATTTTGAAATTTTTTTTTTGATTTTTTTTTTGCATACTGATGGATAGAGGTGTTTATCTAGGGCGAAAGAAAACAAAACAAATAGGATAATGAAGTTGGGGTCGTGGGGTCATGGGGTCATGGGGTCGTGAGAGGAGGATACTGAAATTTGCTAACAAACAGCTCATGAGCTGTTCACGTGAGATCTAACATCATTTTCTCATGTGCATTTTAACATGCAAATGAGGATGAATCTCACATGAGAAAAATACTCATGTGAGCAGAGAAGCTCACATGAGAAAAATGTGCTCAGCCTCATGTTTGCAAAAGATTTAAAATAGCATACCCTCTGTGAATTGAAACATTCAAAACTTTAACTGAAATTCTAATCTAATTATTGTGGTAAATAAACAAAAAATGAGATATATTTCATATGGATAATTCATTGAATGCCGACTATTAGCATTTATGTGAGAGTTAATCTTCGAACAGGTTAAACTTTTAATACTATTGATCTTGTGTAGCTATATGTCACCAAATTGCAAATACTCAATCTTTATCAAGGTTACAATCAATGTACAGTATCATTCAGTGACACTTACAACTACAACTTTGTCCGGTTCCATCATTGGAACTCTGGATCCTCTGTCTGGTTCCATCATTGGAACTCTGGATCCTCTGTCAGGCTCCATCATTGGAACTCTGGATCCTCTGTCAGGCTCCATCATTGGAACTCTGGATCCTCTGTCCGGTTCCATCATTGGAACTCTGGATCCTCTATTGAAATGTAATTTTAATACGACCGTCAAATTTGACTTTAGTATTATGGTATGGGGTTGTCCGTCCGTCCGGCGTAAATTTTTGTTTGTCTGGCAATCTCCTCCTACATTTTTCAACCGATCTCTTTGAAACTTGGTATACATTATAATCATGATATGAAGTTGTGTCTCCCTTAAAAGA
>JAUMHH010203909.1:0-13183 GCA_032359455.1 Chlamys rubida
ACCAGAGTCTGTAAAAATGGTAGTTTCTACTTCTGCTTAACGCTCAGCAATTTAGGAGTGGGACGACCGGTTCGCCCGTTGTCAGTATAATGTGTCCTGCTGGGTGTCTTCGGCAGTATGTTTCAGTGAGGTAGCACTATATAGTCGGCATCAGTTCCGTGCTATCACAAGGAAATAAACACGAACATATCGCAGCCTCCCAAAACACACACGCATACACTACACGCATGCATCTTGCACACAGTGGAGGCTGTCCTTATATGACCATAGCTGTTGATAGGACGTTAAACAATACTAAACCAAACCAAACCAAACCATCCCCTTTCCAGTAGTTTTGGTAACGTTTCCCTCCCACGAGGAAGACTGGACCAAATGGAAGAAACGGTCATATAGTGCAGTAAAAAGCTGACTTAATGTGTCTTTCTGTATCGACAAAGTCATTGTAAGTAAACCTTATTTACTTCGCATTTCTAATCGATTTACATAGCACATTACTAACTTAATATGCGTAAATACCTCGCGTAATATTACGCTTGACGACAATACCTAGCTAGTCGACATTAAGATGACGACGCTGAAAACTTAGTCATGGCCCAAAACCCGCATCGCTGTACTCGCGTTGTTAAATATTGACGTTGTTTCCATTTCATATGAAATCATGACACTCGTTCAGACGTTGTATTTGAAGCTCTCATACGCAAAGGAAAGGCATTCAAAAATATATTCTGACCAAGCGGTAACTTAAAATGACATGTAAAAAGACAGCCATTCAATTTTTTTCTTTTGGACTAAACGTCATGTACGGAGTGAGTAGCCACGTAACTGTACTTTATATTGATTGGCTGACAAAAGTTGAGTTGTTCAACATGTATATGTTCAAGTTTTCATTCGCGGCTTTATATGACTCATTATTTCAGTGGGTGTAAGCAGCCTATCTATTACAGATTATTTCTTGTTTCACTTAAAGCTGATTTAGTCTTGTATTGACGGGAAAATAAATCATCGTGGGTCTCACGTGCTCGAGTTTCCCTTATTTGACCGAAACAGACGACAACAACGGCGCAGTAGCCCGATCATCTTCACTGTTATGTAATTGTATTATTTCGGTATAATAGAATATTTATTATTGCCCTTGCGATCGGGAAACACAATTCTTTGTTTCCCAGGAGGGATATACGTTTGGTTTGTGAGGGTTTTACATCATGGCAACAGTTATGGTCAAATGAAGGAAAGATACATGTTTACACGTACAGAAAAGAGCAGAACAGGTTGTATCGATGTGTTAGCCAGTTTAACGCGTTGATCGATTCACTCTCTACATAACAATAGTAGCACACGATATTAGGATGGCACCATCACCCTTAATGCATCATTGTTACTTAATTATACAAGCGTTCTAGACGTAAATCAATATTGAAATGTCTTTTAAGTCTGACATAGATATCGATCTGTAGACAGTTTGTCAAGAAGTATTGTGAAGTATTTTGATTCAATTTCAGACAAGAGCTTTGTCATTGTTTGCATTACCCGTCAACGAGCCTGTCATTGTACTAAAGCAGTTTGTCAAGTTAGTGTGTACATGCTAGGGCTGCAACTGGCGCTGTGCACGCCGAAAGCATTGCATCAGTAATTTTATCCCACAGCATGTTTTTACCAGATTTTATCGTACGTTTTGACAATAACTGGAATATTGAATGTTACAAATGATGTCCGATACAATTTTTCATTTAAAATAAATAGCATTGAATAGGCATGCATCATGTATGTAATGATGGTGTATGGCCCCAACATCCATTTTAGATATCAATGCCCCACGAACTTGACCCTGAAATATATGACGTAGGGTTACGAATGCGACACATCCTTGGGCCAGCTGAAAGTAATAGAGTTATGATCAGACACCTATTGCATTGATACGACTTTGTGACCTTGACCTTTGCGATATTACTTTGAGTCAAGGTCGTGACACATTCGTGGGTCACGGTCAACAATGTTGTGAAGATTGATTTTATTCAATACAAAAGCACTATTGAAGCATTACAGCCGAGCAATAAGGCAATCACTTTTATTTGTATGAGTGTATTTAGGTATGACACCTTCAGCCATAAAAACCCGTAAGTCCGTGTCCTGGCCATACCTAAATACGCTCGTACAAATAGAAGTGAACGACGTATTGCTCGGCTGCAATTCTTCAAAAATGAACGATTTTGACTCGACTGCCACGCTTCAATAGTGATTGCATTTGGACTCGGCTGCAATGATTCAATAGTGATTGCATTTGGAATCGGCTGCACTGATTCAATAGTGATTGCATTTGGAATCGGCTGCAATGATTCAATAGTGATTGCATTTGGAATCGACTGCAATGATTCAATAGTGATTGCATTTGGAATCGGCTGCAATGATTCAATAGTGATTGCATTTGGAATCGGCTGCAATGATTCAATAGTGATTGCATTTGGACTCGGCTGCAATGCTTCATCAGCGATTGCTTTGTTTTTGTGCTGCAATGCTTCAATATTATATATTGTCTTGTGTTTCGGCTGAGATCAAGACGGCAGTATGGCCTGGCTGCTATATTTCTATTACAGTGATTAGCTACTCTGTCAACAGACGGGTTTTGTTACACAGTGTTTTATGCTTACGCTGTATTCGGCACGGATGCGGCATACAGACAAACTAATAGTTCACCTTGCCGTGCCACTCCGCACTTATATAGAGTAGCTTGCCATTCTGGGAAACTACTTCGAGACTATACACCCTAAATAGGAGACAACGGAGAATATATACATTCATATATACATTCCACAAAAGCTTACAGTCAAATCAATAACAGGGAAACACGAAATAGTAATAATTGTACATGTATACACATTCGACCATGCAGAAGTGTGGCATCCATTTGTGCGTGTATAATACAGACACGGCACTATGTATACATACGGAGTACAATTCGACACAAGTGGGAACTCATTATGTTTGCTGAATAAGTTCAGGCGCCAACACAGACCCCGAGGACCGGTAACAAAGCATACACGGTCAATACTGTTCTACTTGATGTGATTGCTGTGGTACTACCACGCCCAGTGTTAGAGCTCGTCAGACTTCTTATACAAACAGAGTGATCTGTCGATATCCAAGAATACCTGCCGTATCTTGTGACTCATATTTCACCATCAGAAACTTGATAAACACTTTGTAAATTATGGATAAGGTACTTCGGAATTAAATATGAAAAATTGAAATTTTATGAAAAAGGTTACTTCTTATATCTATCGGAGAAGAATGTAATACACACACATGTAGATTTTCTTTGCAAATTTGAATCGCATTGCAACATATAGCTGTTTTGTCCTTCCTGGACTCATTGGTCATGCTAGGGGCCATAAATGTATTTCATTAAAACTATAAATGATATAATGTAAGAATGTGCTCGCATTACGGTTGTGCATAATTTGTTTAGTGTTTACAGACCTTTATAAATAAATTTGTTAGTTGATTTGTATGGGGATTTACGTTCTTGCAGCAGTTAATTTCATACACCAATGTGTAAACTGATATCGGGTTAGTTTATAGTGATATCAGACTAAAACGTCATAACCGGAACACAGAAACATGGTACTAGTACCACTTCCGGTCATATTATTCTGACAATGACATCAGGTTTTCATTGTGAAAGGAGCCTATCTCTTGTCTACATTGTGTCTTCAATACGACAGAGCAGAAGGAACATACCATCTCTCCGACAACGCAAGATTACACATACTCGTCATCTCATATGATCATGTAATGGTATACAACAGGCCGACCTTTTTATAATGAATGAAAACGTTCAAATAAGAGATGGAGCGTATATGTTCATATTGAAGTTTATATTGATATGTGATATTACTGTCGTTCTGCTCTCAAGCCACCTATACATAATGCAAATGAAAATTGTGATTCATTAAACATTAACTGCGTATTTTGATAACCACCAGGGAAAAACACATACGCATACCTATGAACAAGTTCGATCGTAGGGATGCAATTAAGAACAGTACATTGACTAACAAACGTTTCGATCATACATTTTGTTCATATTATGATGGAGGACTGTTCTATACAATCGAATACACATTGTAGCCGAGGCTGTTCTTGAGAAATCGATGGAATTCAGAATAACAAATCTCCCCAAATTATTATCTGTAATCAATGGAGAAATATTAAAACGGACATTTTAATCTAATGTCGTTATTCTGACAGAATTATTATTATCAAAACATTCGATAGCAATTGAAACACTCGCATGGCCCTATAGAAATTGCTGGTTTCTTGTGCCAGGCAATGCACGAATACTATGCAAAACAGGTTTTTAGAATTTTCAGGATGCAAACAATCGGTTTGGAGAACGTTGCTCATCATACAATACTATTCTACAGCTCATGTCGGAAAATGGATGAATAATTCATTGTGTTTGTTAGCCTAAAGGCAGCCAAATTCGTCATTCTGCAAAGGTCAGTGATAGTACATTGGTTGCTGTCGCTGTATATACGCTAATAGAAAAGAACGTTAAGTGTGTAAATATATAATCATAAAATCTGCCAATGTTTTGGGTTTATTTTCCAGTGAAATACATTAAGTTTTTCTCCTACTATATACCTGCTGTATACTGGCTACATGTATACCGTACTCTTGGCTATTAGGTACATACATTTTGTCCAGTTTCATATATATTACCAACATACCTCTAACGGCTGAGGACAGCGCCACCTGTAGCACAAGCAGACAAGTACATCCGGTCAGGAACATGATGGACTTTGGTCAGAGTAATCTGAAATACAAATACAAGTTCCAGTTATGAATTGCAGTATTATTAGTATACTAAAAAATATCTGGTATGTCAGGTTTTTGAAAACTAGACATATGTTTGTGAAATATAGATATCTGTCTGCGATCACCTTTCCGTAGAACAATTCTCAGATGAAATACCCTTTTTCGAAAACGAATTTTTGTTTTTATTTTTTATTTTTCACCTGCAGTAATGATAAACATGTGCCTAGAGGCAGTTCCATTAATCTTTCCTGTTGTAATCATTTAACTTAAACATTTTACCCTATAACACTGCTATGGACCATAAAACCGGCCTCGTTTACACAATACACTCTCAGCCGAAATCAGAATGTTACGAGCAACAGAATTTAAGTGTCATTAAAGGTTTCAGCTCTTCGGCAAATCACAAAAAAGACAGCAACTTAAAATAACAACACATTTATTAGGATTGGCATGCACATTCCCTTGAAAACAAGTCCTCTTTGAGGACCGATCACATGAAAACCTGGATTAGAATTTGCCTTGTACATTTCTATGAAAACTAATCCACTTTTGGGACCAGTCAATGAGAAATAACTATCATTAATGATACAAACACAACGTTACGGCTAGAAATTATTAAGGCTAATGCAGAGTTATGAGATCATTGTTATAACCTTCTTTC
This sequence comes from Chlamys rubida, assembly GCA_032359455.1. Taxonomy (NCBI): domain Eukaryota; kingdom Metazoa; phylum Mollusca; class Bivalvia; order Pectinida; family Pectinidae; genus Chlamys; species Chlamys rubida. The sequence goes on from JAUMHH010203909.1 coordinate 5,477, forward strand.
TGTAGGCGACTGGGAATGATACAATAAACAGTAAGTAGTGATAATTAGGACTAGAAAACAAAATCACCAAATTGCATGTCTCATAGAAATAGCAAATGTCCATGATATTAGGAAAATCAATTTCGTAAAAGCTCCTCTGGTTACTTGTCATTATTTGCTCGGTTAAACAGAAGGTCAAACAGACATAAGTATCATCCTTAAACTTTCCTTCGGGGAAAATGTGGACGTGAGACTTTGTGCGAGATTTGTAAAATGGCGCGGTAAATCACTGCAAATAACTCACTTTAAGCGAAATAGTTCAGCGAGTGTGTGTTTTAAGTCAAAAATACAATCAACTACACTTTGGCATCAACACACAAGAACAACATGATATTGATATATTTACAAAATTGATATGAGACGCCAAAACAAAAAGGAAGACATGATAAATATTCCTTAAAAACCCGGATGTAAAGTCGTGTGCGTGCAATGTTCTGTGTTTCCTGTCGAACAAATAGCACTTGTCATGCCTTCTCCCGCCAAATACAGGATATTACATAAAACGAATCGTTCGTAAAGACTGGATTTTGCAAACAGTGCTATTGATATATAGTTTGTCGTGAAGTATACATTTTTATTGTAAGACTGACTCCTATATGAAAAATAATAAATATTTAAGTCCACAAATACAAATTGATTTAAGTAAGTAGCCATAGTTAATTTTGACCTTTGGAATCACATGAAGTGTTGACACTTGAATGCTATGGCGCATCCATTCTGTCAATGTTCTAATATCTTTTATATTGTGTCATATTTTCATTGCATTTCGTAGAGAAAATTAATACATGGATGCAATCTGAATCCATTTATCGTAGTGTTTATTAGCCACCATCTCTGTTCAAGGACTGATAAATTATGATTGTGATTCTATTACGCTTTTTTAATTAACACAGAGCTGAACCCAAAGGAAATGTATTTGATTTTGCGCTAGAGTAAAAAAAAAAAAAACGAAATCTTATCCGGATGATTGATATTTCTCTGTCTGCAACACACAGGAGCGGCTGATTATTTTCAACATCGTTCTCCACAACAATAGGTTATATTTAACTCGACGCTCCGCGCCATGATCAAGTGCGCATGAAAAGCGAACGAATATTCTCGGTAGGGAAAACGGCATTTGAAACGAAGAGCGTTATATTGTTGTTTTCATGTAGATCGTATATCGATACTTTATCAACGACCTTGTTGTTACATGTTACAGAATATAAACTGGAAAATATTTTGACTGCCGGCGTAAGGTGACGAGGCTATATTTTCTCTAAACTCTCTAGAAACTGTAAAGAACACTGATATTAATATGCAGAATCGTAAATATTCACAGGCGTGAAAATAATCTGAAAGTAATTAAATCAGGGACGGAAATACACCTTATATGTGTTGCAATTTGAGCAAGCTAAAAACATGCGGTTATTGACAATCAAGGGACCTTTATAAATATGAGTTGCTGAGCGCGCTGTCCGATTTATTATTGATAGATTATATAACATATAACGCTATTGTATGTAATTTTTCAAGGTATAGTTTATGGGATCAAGGATCCCCGTACCACTGCCAAAAACTTTACTGGAAACTGTTGTTTGTATCGGCCTGACTACAGCTTTGTTAAAACATAAAAGAAAACCATACCGTGTGCGATTTTTATGAGAAATAATAAAAAATGAAGTAAATCAATTATCAATCAAGGCCATTGCTCTGGGTGCAAAAATTAAGCGGGGTTAGCAGATGATTCGAACCCTGGAATTCTTATTTCTTATAAAGAAATGATAGACACTGCAGCCGCCTCTTCTTCTATTTCATAGCTTCAGTGTACCAGTAATTGTCACCTCAACACTAGACTATGTGATAGTCTTGACTTCACTTTCACAATCGTTAACTTTCCTTTCCTTTGTAGTAACGTTCCATTGCTTTCCCTGATCATCAAGTTTAACTGTAGTAATCAATTCACTGTTCTATAGCCTGTTCTAAGTATCACTATAAAATCTACGCGTTGAACATTACACTACATGTTGCGTTGACTTTTCTACCCGAGAGGCTTCAATCTACAAAGTTCGATATCATTTTTATCTAGTATGTTTCTGCGCCTACCATGACTTAAGATATGTACACTATGTCTGACTTCAATAATGGCCAACAGACTCTCCTTGACTTGAAAGAGATTCCATGACGGTTGAAATATTTGTTTTAGAAACTGTAAACTCTTTCGGAGTACATCATTTATTCGCTATATGTTTTTTGAAGAAGATTATGCTGCATTCCCTTTCAGCTTGATGTCTCCAAAGTTTCTACTTTGTTTCTGCTTCTTTGGTCGACATTGAGTAATTATTCTGTCCTTTTTACTGATGTTAATTTAACCTCTGAAAGATATTGTGTAATATACGGAATAAAATTCATCAGTTTGATATGAATAATAAAGTCTAAGTTTGTTTTGAACACAAACAGGAATTGACAACTTGTTTTGCGAGCTTTCAAAAACGTCTGTTTCCTTTGTCAAGCAAGCAGTGTGTCGTATCAGTAAAGTCACCTGTCAAAAATCATAGAGAAATGTCACCCAATAACACTCTTATACTGCAGGTATTCAGGGGGACGGGTAACATGTTTCCTCATTCTGCCCCCTAGTGGATATTGTGTAATGGTTTTGACATGTTATCGGCTGTACGATGTGATATCAGATTTTCGAAAAGAATAGTTTCACAAACATCTGTTTACATGGATACGGAATTGGCAATCTCTCTGGAGGCAATGTTTTTTACAACAAAAAAAAAGCGCCATTCACCACTATTGAGCCATTAGGGAACAAGACGTCACCCAACTGTTACTAAACTATATTAGACACCCAGGGACGTCTCCCAAAGTGTTAGGTATTGATTGTACGACAATGGACACGTGTATGAGCTCAGCTACACGTGAAGACACCAAAAGCGTTGCTGAAGACTACGATACAGACTCATTCTGATAATGAAAATCCAGATTTGAAGAAAGTCTTGCTACCGGAAACTATAGTCTCGCATAGTAATATATCATATGATAATGTAACCAGTCTACAGTGAAAACTCAATATAATGCCACCCTTTTATTTGCCACCTCGCTTAACGCCAATATTTTCGAAGATCCCATTTTCCTTTTTGTTCTTCAGAATTCGTTTTTAGTCTCCCTCGATTTATCGCAAAACCGTTTTATAACGCAAACATGTCTGTACAGAAGTGATGATAGTATATAACGGAGTTTTAATGTTATAACAAATATGACGTCTGGTAAATAATACGTTTGATACATGAAACACCTTCGACATCTGATATATTAGCCAGACCTGAGCATTCACGTAGTGGCATTTTAACGCTACACTTCAATCAGACTGTAACACGTTGCGAGCTTTGTCGCCTCTTACAGACAGAATCAATACATATGAAGAACTACCAAGATTTCAACTGTTTACACGTGAACCCGCATAAAATCCAAACTGAAACCCAATCTCAAGCGGAGATATGTTTGACGCGATCAAAGCAAGATGTCTGCTCGGAAACGCTTCGTTTTTCATTCTCCTTTAAACATTTATATTCTCATCTGACATGTCTAGGAGAAGAAGGATGGAATATAAACCAATTATAACCCAAGAGTACGTACACAACGCCAACGTATTCGAATGAAATAGACATTGATTCACTACCAGAATGAGATTTCCGAAAACAAATAAAGACAGAATTCCCTTAAAAAAGACATTAAACTTTTTTAATTTACAACACAACAGTAAAGAGCCGACTAACAGAAACAACTTGCAGAAAAAATATCACCGGATGAAATAGAAAAAACTACCCAAATGAAATGGCAGATTATCAGGATCAAATACTTGAAGACAATACTGAAGGATTTGAAAGAAATAGACAACGGTATGAAATCCCGGATGCAATGTACATCGACAAAGTACCCAAGTCAAAGAGACAAAAACAGAACATCCGGGTAAAATAGACAATGAAACAGTACCCGGATGAAAAAGATAATGACGTAACTAACTTGATTATTCAAGGGATTATTTACAAACCCAACAAAGTAATCAAATTACCCAGGACAGCATATATAACCGTAAACAATTTACCCAGGACAGCATATATAACCGTAAACAATGATCGCTATCATGAAAACGGCTGTAGCCAATCGTTATGATATGATAATAACCTGATTATCTCCATTAGCTAAGTCAAAGGGGGGACAATCGTATTATCTCCCCTTAATGAAATGGCATATAATTCTATGTATAAGGGATTAAAGGGATACAATCATTAGTGACCGGATGAAATGGACATTGACAAACATTCAGATGAAAAGAGACAATAACATAATAGCTAGGTGAAATTGACAATGCGACAGTAGTCAGATTAAAATGTTTCGACACAAATTACCAGATTATTTGAAGGATTATATACAAACTATAAAATCATGCCACCAGTTAAACAATGTACTCATGACGGCAAATATAAACTCAAAGCTAAATAAATAAATAGAATTCAAAAATATAATAAAAAATTTATATACAAAAAAGAATTACTATCGTGCCATGAAAACTAAACGGCTGTAGCCAATCGTTAATAACATAAGAGGTTGTAAACGAATGATCTCCCTTTAATCAATGAGGATATAATCTTATTGTCTCCCCTTAATGAAAAAGGATACCATTCTTTTATAAAAGGGGACATAATTTGATAACTCCCTTTTATCAGAGACATATAAAGCCAGTAGTATATACGTCTCTGCTTTTATGAAATGTGATATTCAAAATAACACGAGGTATAATCAATAATCTACCTTTACGAAAAAAGGATATAATGTGAACTACCTCTCTAAATGAAAGAGGATATCAATTACCAGTGCTCCTTTAATACAAAATATACCATAACACCTTCTATCTGCAGAATACATAGAAAGTACATAACATTCCGTGTGTAGTGATATTAGCACAAGGTAAAAATGAGAAATGACAATGTTCAGGCTATTTTTGATGTGACACTTCTTGTCATTAACAAGGGACGTCATCCATCATCCCGAGCGGCACTTATAATGAAGATTGATAGCTTTGCGACACTTTTACTCGATTTAAACGGAGTCATTGATTTATTTGGGCAAAACAGAATATCATTAGGCTTTCGCTACGTTAAAGTAAATCATAGACATTCCACGTGTCGTTTGACCTTGCCAACGTCTAATGTCCAGTCTCGAGTACGATTGACCAATGGTCAGTGACATCGTCATTTGGACAGAAGGGAGTTATTACTACTCAACAACACGCCGGTTAATTCGGAAACCCTTTTAAGCACTCCAGAAAAGTAATGGACGGTAATTGCGAGCAATTTGTTGAGATTGCTTTTGTGAGATCGGGCTGGTGATTAATCTGTTGTTTTCGTCATTTGTACATACATTGTACATTCTCTTTGTAAATAACTTTCTTGATTATAATTCATTATTTCTTAATAGTGTTTCTCCTGTTGTTGTGGTGCCGACAATTGCCAAACGTTAAGCTTTTGCAGCATAGACTTAACTTAAATAAATGAAAGAAATATCGACTTCAAAACCATTGGAAAAAACGAAGTGGCTCATTAAAACATTAACGGGATTCTTAGCTACAGTTAGTGTGAAGATTACCAATTTTAGCTTTCTGATAACTATTATTTTTAGCATGAAATAAACCTCGTGGTTATTCCGTCATGATATGACATAGAATTAAGATCACTTGGGGTTGGACCAACTTATAAATGACCTAATATTGATAAAACTACAGGTAAATACTATTGAAACATTTTTTTCGGAATTTTGATGTACTGTGTAACACTAAAGCTGTTTATAACAAAACCGACGGAAACAAAATTAGTACAAAACTGATAAGTAGGTCACAGTGACATTGTTTAATGCACTCCATCAAATATACATAGGAGGACAATATGTTAATCATGCTTTTAATAAGTAGTATCAGAGCCATATCTATAGAAAGGAGGGGGTAACGTTGGAGGGAAATGGTTAGCAATAAGGTTAATTTTGTTGATGAAATTTCTTCCATTGTGTATTTATCTTAAAAAAATGCAACAAGCAATGAATTTGAGATACATATATATACAAATCAAATTTATCGAGCCTGGTTCGAAAGGTTATTTCCATCGGAATAAAAAATCCGCATATGCATTGATATGTTCATTAAGTAGAAGATAAAGACAGATGAGATAATAATAATGGTGGCCGGGGTTCGTTTCCCCGATCGGACGTGTGCATGTATGTGGTCACCTGCCTGAACACGTAGGTTTTCTCCCACATAAAGACCCACAACGAGCTAACAGCCGGGCCAACGAGAGTGATTAATACAAGTTGTAATAACTTGTTTCATATTTGTTGTAAAATAGATAAAGTTTATATCAAATACTAATATAGAATTATGAACACGTTATGATTTTGTATCAAAGAAATCAGATTAACTGAAAAGATTTAGATTGAATGTAATGCACTTCTAAGCTTGAACGACTACACAATGGCATACCTTGCTACATCCTGTTAACGAGATAATACAAGTCCAGTTCAACCAACATGAATTGCAAATACAAATTACTAATTACTTGGCTATGAGGCAGGTACAATTTATATATCAAATACATATCACCTGTTGCAGTATAGGTATGCAACATTCATCTCAACAGATTTGAGGACCTACACCCAAATAGATTTATGTTAGGTGTACGTCAGGGGGTGGAAATACATCCTTTTATGTTAGCCAAAATATCCATACGTACACTGTACAATAGAAGAAATGAGAATATGTCAGTTACACTGCACACTGTTCTGAATTTAATCAAAATACTGGCAGACAGGTTCAAGTGTTTATTACAGTAACGTCGCAAGATCTACTTACTCAAAAATTAAGTATTCAATGTCCAATGAATAACAAAAACTGTCGCCTGGCTTTTTGTGCCGAAAAATAATTTAAATGTGAAAAAAATAAGACCCCCTCCTTTTTGCACAGACCCAATTTGAAATAATCAAGTAGATATACGGGTACAACTAGGTAACCGTGACCTACTAACTTTTTGTCATTTTTATTATCTTCAGCTTTAAAATTTGAAGAAAGATTCCAAAAATGTCATGTAGTTTTACTAAAATGGGACAATTAATGCTTTTAGTCACCAATTTACCCCTCATATATCATAATGGTTTCCAATTGAACTTTTAATTCATGTCAATTCCTGACGACATAACCAAAGGTATACTATGGGAAAAATTAATCTTATCGGTGATAGCCACCAAAAGGCCGACTTGGTATCCTTCCTTTGATTATGAACAATTAAACAAAGGGACATATTTGGCATATTTTTTTTATACCATTTTCATTCACGTTTGCAAGAAATCTCATCTTCAAATTACATATAGATATATTTCAAAAATGTACTTTTGAAACTATTGTCAACCCACACTCACTCAATATAATAAACGCTATTGGGGTTAGCTTTAACGAAATAGTGATTCTAATCAATATTTCTTAGACATTATCACGGCTTTGAGAAATGGAGGTGCTCTGAGGCATTTTCTTTTCTGTTTTTCCGTACGAAAATTAAACTTTTGATTTTTATTTAAACATATTTATTGCCCCAAATTTGAGCAGAGGATTAGGCACAAGTTATATCAACTTATCAACGCCTT
>JAUMHH010203920.1:0-13183 GCA_032359455.1 Chlamys rubida
GGCTACCATACCCTCAGCACTACTGCCACTTTACTATTACATCTGGTAACCATACCAACACTGATGCCACATTGACTGTCACATCTGGCTACCATACCCTCAGCACTACTGCCACTTTACTATTACATCTGGTAACCATACCAACACTGATGCCACATTGACTGTCACATCTGGCTACCATACCCTCAGCACTACTGCCACTTTACTATTACATCTGGTAACCATACCAACACTGATGCCACATTGACTCTAGTATATGGTGAACCATACCCACAAGAGTTCCTGCCACATTGGCTGTCACACCTAGAGCCAGCAATCCTCACAAAACTTTTGCATATGTGAAACATACTCTAACAGGATTACTACCACAATTGCTCTTGAGCGTAAGTTGTCATTTTGCCACTAATATTCTACATGTCTGTATTCCAGATACTGTGACCCACTTGAGGCTGTTGCCTGTTGTGGTTTGAATAGTACAGGCGTGGTCACTCCAGCAGAATGTCCGACCGGTCACTACTGTGTAAACAACACAGTGAGTGCCCAGACCTACCCATGTCCTGTCGGTAGCTTTAGTAACACCACTGGGCTGGAGGATACCACACAGTGTCAGGACTGTAGTCCCGGCTACTTCTGTGATACTCCAGGTTAGTATCTAGGAAAATAATTACCTAGGTTAAAAAAAAGTTTGATTGAATCTGGAACAATATATTTTATTTATTTTGTGATGTTCCAAGTTATTATTTGTGAATAGGTGAAATTTAATTTAGTACACCGGTACTAAAATTCTTTTGTAAGTCAGCTGAGGCAAAGTTTCATGTGACCTACAATTTGGTAGCCTTTTGTCTGTCATCATGTTTTGTCCCTCTGTAAACAATTCACATTTTCGATTTTTCAGAAACCAGTAAAATGATTTCAACATAGCAATATAACAATTGTATTACAACTCACGTGATCATTAAGGCCCATGGGCCTCTTGTTTATAAATTATAAAGTATGCATTCATTAATTTAAAAAAAACCCAAGGAAACTACTATATGTGAAGACAGGTTTTCAATTATTTTCTAATTATAACATCATTTACAATGAGCCTAGCAGTTGTGTGATTTAAGTGTAACAGGAATGTTAAGATACTGTTGATGTGTTCAGGCTTGACCAATCCCACTGGACCGTGTAATGCTGGATTTGTGTGTGTATCTGGATCTACTGTGGCTGGGCCTACTGATGGCGTGAAGGGCTATGAGTGCGTCGTGGGAGACTACTGCCCTGCAGGGTCAGGCCAGGGTACCCAGTGTCCCCAGGGGACCTACAGCAACACCACCGGCCTCCAGAACGTGTCGTCCTGTACACCATGTACCCCAGGAATGTACTGTGCATCAGAAGGTGGGCCACTTTGTACTGACATCTGGGTTATTAGCTCACATTGGCCATGGCTAATGAATGCTCGGAGGCTTTTTGCCCCAGAATATACAACATTAGATACCAAATTACTCAAGAATTACTTATTTTAGCGCATTGTCAAATTTTAACATATTAGGGCATTGATAAATTAGCAGACCCTGAAAATATGCAATAGAGAATAATTTACAAGAAGTTCAATTGGCGCATTCATAATGAGGCTCAATGACCTCATAAACTGCTTTGGTTACAATTAAAACAATTATCATCATTTTTGTTAGTTTTAAGTATTTCACCCTACTTTTTGTGAAAAACTTTTATTAAAAAATGAAAAAAGAAATATTTTGCTGTTATTACAGTGCAAAGCAATGTAAAAGACAAAGTTCTAAACTAATTGTTCGAATTCATTGAAGGTTTGACGGCTCCTACTGGACACTGTTTAGCCAGCTTCTACTGTTCTCTGGGTGCCATATCTCAGAATCCAACAGCACAATCGTACGGTGACACCTGTACAGCCGGTCACTACTGTCCCGTGGGTACTGGTACACCTCTACCCTGCCCTATAGGGACCTACCTCCCCGACACTGGCAGAACCTCTGTGACAGACTGCCTGGATTGTGCTCCTGGCAAATACTGTGACACGGAGGGACGCATGAACTACACAGGTAGCTTTACAACCTGATTTTGGAATTCATGTTCAAATTATACACATGTTGGTTTTCATTATTGCAAGGTCAATGAAATTTTCTTTTTTTCTTTTATAACAGTTCATTCCATACATAAAGTATTTTCATGTTTGACCTCTTCTAACTGTAAGGTTTCTGATATTATACAAAACTTGTGCCTGGAGAATCATTAAGAGAGTTATGATAATTGGTCATTGCTGATGTCTTTATCAGGCCATGCCAAAATCTCATCACAATTGTTAGCCTTTAATTAAGTGTTTCTCTATATGAAAAATAACTGAGAATTAGGCTATATTGGTGTACGTCTTGTAAGCACTTACTTCTCTGTATCCAAGGTGACTGTGACCCAGGCTATTACTGTGACCGCGGTGCCAACAGTAGTTCACCAACAGATGGCACCACTGGTGACGTGTGTCCACCAGGCTTCTACTGCCCCATGGGAACAGCCAGTCCCGTCCCTTGTGCGGACGGTACCTACATGAACCACACCCTGGCCAGTGCTTGTGATACCTGTCCCGCCCGCTACTACTGTGTCAACAAGGTACAAGCTGACCCCTGCCCTCTGGGGCGCTACTGCCCCGCCAACACTGGATTCAATATGGAACTGTGCCCTGCAGGAACCTACAACCCTGTGGAGATGTTGATGCAGGAGAGTGAATGTACTCAGTGTGATGGAGGCTGGTACTGTGACACCCCGGGACAGTACAATAAAACGGCACCTTGTGCTGCCGGCTACTACTGTCAGAGTGGAGTCAACACAGCCTCTCCCAGTAATAACAACACAGGATTTGGGGGTACGTATCCAAAAGAGTATGGAGGAGTATAAAGAGGATATATTCTGTGGATAAAGTTCAATATATTTAGTAAATAAGAAAGTATTTAGTGTAATTATTTATCTTCCATTTTCAAAATTAGTATCACAAAAATCTAGTGTTGAAATATTGTTTTGATTTATTATATTGTATAGAAGTAAAAAAGTGTTAGGCAAATTTTGTGAAAATTTATTTTATGCCTTAATATTTTAATCTTTGTAGGAGCATGTGAATAAGTGTATCTCTATATATGTGTTGTTTGTTTTTTAGGTGGCTGCCCTCTTGGTCACTACTGTCCAGTTGGTACAACTGAACCAATAGGCTGTGGTGCCGGTACATATGCCGACCTGACACACCAGGCCACCTGTAAATCTTGTGAGACTGGCTATTACTGTCCTGCTAACTCCACCACCTACACCGGCACACCCTGTCCCAAAGGTCAGTGTTCATGGGCGATATACTAACGGCCAATTGTTGGGTTATCTGCCCAATGGGCTAATGAGTTAATGCTATAGCGCAGTATGTCTCAGTCATCAACTTTTCCTTTAAAATGCTACTTGTGCAGAATGGCTAAGCAGATTTTGATTAAATTTTATCTAAAGCATTGTGCGACCAAAACATGAAAACAGTTGAAATGTCTACTCTTAACCCTTTCACCCCTATGTAACTTTAGTAGACTCTACCATGCATTGATCTAGACAAGTCCATTATGGTCTACAGTGGTGAAAGGGTTAACCATATAATGTGTACAATTGCTGGACATGAAAAGACAAAAACTCTCATGCTACCATGGTTGCCCTTGAGTTCTGCCAGCCCCTGGGGATTTAGTCCTTCAATTGTAACTTGTAAACAGTTAAGACTCCCACCATATAACCACACGAAGAGACAAATACACTTGTGCTACCAGCATAAGCCCACTAGGGCTCTGACTGTTACCCCAGTGATTTAGTCCTTATAGGGTCATAGTTCATTTGATGAATGAGTCAAAGGTCAGTGAAAAATGTCCAAGTTGATAACCTGTACTGTATTTGTGTTTCTCCGTGTCACAGGTTCGTACTGCCCAGTGGGGACCGAGTTCTCCACTCACTACTTGTGTCCGGCTGGTACCTACAACAACAGGACCCTCGGGGAGAGCGAGTTTGACTGTGTTTCCTGTACTGGTAAGTCAAACACCACGATTTAAAGATAATATTCATACAGATCAGAAAATACTTCAAAACAAGAACTGATGGAATGAAGTCAAATAAAAAATTATACAAATTCTTTGAATTGTGAAAGTGCTCTTCTGGGTTGAAGTATTATTCACCAAACTTTTCTTGTGATTTGTTTACAATATGATCTGTGTACTGTCATGGAAATACATCATATAACAGGAAAGTGATTTTTATTACATTAATCTTTGCTATTTGATTTGTATACTATAAAGCTTAAAGATGCATTTCTAAGAGGACTAGATTGAAATTCAAAACATCTTTACATTGAAGCCTTTGTAGCCATCGAGCCATTAAAATAAGAATTGTTTGTTTCACTTTCAACAAGCAACTAATTCATTTTAAACATTATTTCGTTTGTCGTGATTTTTCAGTTATTTCATATAAAGTATAACACAAGGATAGTGAATCACCTGCTAATTTAACTAGTACCACAGACCTTATAGGTATATAGAATGTTGATTGATTCTGTAAAAGATTTATCTTATAATTACCAGCTGGAAAGTACTGTGATGGCACGGGTCTATCCGAACCCTCCGGTGACTGTTCAGCCGGCTGGTACTGCTCCGGAGGGGCGTGGAGCACCCAACCTTCCATGTGGGTTAGCTCCTCCGATGTTTACAACTTCAATCTCACCTGCCCAGTGTACACGCTCAACGACACCGGTGGCATCTGTACTCCAGGTAAAACACTAGACTAATGTGTACAGAATTTGACCAATATTGGTGATTACATCAGTTAGGAGATAACCCCACTGTGTTTTGAGATTAAGTAAAAATGAGTAGTTGCATCACAATATACTTACAATATTTCAAAACACTTCAGGGTTGATCTCATTCTAATTAACTTTCATTCACAAACATGTTTCCTGGTCATGGACCCTTAAGATATAAACAATGTTTCAATGAAGCAGATTGGTCAGTGATACATCACAAACATACCATTCCTATGCTATGTGCCTTCTCAAAATGTTCTTCCTTCAAAACAGAAATGCAATATATTTTCCTGTTCATAAATCATTTCATTTTAAAATCATATATGACAGTATTCCAACAAGTAAGTTGCTGCCACAAAATGTTCATTTTGTCCGAATAAAAAATGTGATAGAAAAAACAGAGTGAAGTATAATATACATTATCAGTACTTGGTGCAGTCTCTAACATGTAATAATTTAATCTTGCTTGTAACAAACCTTTTCATTGGCCTTAAAAAATTATGTTATCAGCCCATAACGTAAAAAAATGACGTCACCATTTGTAACGTCGCTTAATTAGCGGCGTAATAATTTCTAAGAGAAAAGAATCCATCAATAAAAGTTGATTTCCACAGGGATTGTGTATAGTAGATTAAATTATAAGGATTAACTTGAATATTTTTTTTATGTCATGGAGCTATAACACAAAAAACCGGAGTGTACTCTAAATAAACCGCAAAGCGGTTTATGATGGGAGTACACTCCGGTTTTCTGTGTTATACCTATATAAAATAAAAGTCCATCTCTAAGACAAATCTCAAAATTTCAGGCACCTATTGCCCAACTGGCTCATCCCAGAAGCAGGAATGTTCCCTTGGAATGTACTGTGAGACATCCGGGCTGGCGACACCGACTGGGGAATGCTACGCTGGGTTCTTCTGCAATGGAAGTGCCAGTATACCCAACCCCACTCCGTGTGACATGGGACACTACTGCCCCAACGGCACGACTGTACAGATAGCGTGTGCCCCAGGAACCTATTCAGGTAGCTGTCGATTTGTACAACATCATCAACAGAGCATGCTGAATCACGATCACCTTTGAGTTACAACACATGAAATCTTGCATAAGCATTCAAAATAAATTGAGTCGATTAATTACAATAAAAAAAATTACTTCATCAATATGAGAAATATTTGATTAATTTAATTTACTTACGATAAAAAGTATGAAGAAATTAATAAGATTGTTACTATAATATGTTTTCAAGCTATATGTTACTATAATATGTTTTCAAGCTATAAAAAAGGGCCCCGACTCTTGCATCATCATAGACTATCAAAATGGGAAATGGGTAATATCTTTACCTAAGATAAGGACAGAGTTTGTAAGTTGTAGTAAATCTGAAACAGCTGTGTATCTGTGTACATTACTATTATATGAAAACTATATGGATTCCTCAATTCCGCATTTTAAATAATCCCAAAAAGAACTTGAACTTGAAAGTCAGCACTGTATGATGCAGATGTGTTCAACACCATTTTAAACGACTTTGCTCTGAAATGTTTCTTGCTACTTAGATTCAATTAAGCTACATGATTTTATACAGATCGTCAACAGAACATCAATGAAACCGACTGCCTGCCTTGTACAGCGGGCAAGTACTGTCAGCAGTATGGTCTTGCCACACCCACTGGAGACTGTGATGCAGGCTACTTCTGTCCAGAAGGACAGGCCTCTGCCCGCCCCACCCCCCTGGCCTGCAGCCCGGGACACTTCTGTGAACAGGGGAGCTGGAACGAGACCGGCTGTCCCTCAGGCTACTACCAGCCCGACTGGAAACAGAGCACCTGTGACATTTGTCCTGCTGGGTCATACTGCAAAGCTTTCGGTGAGAAGTGAATTGGTTGTCGTATTTTGTCATGTCTACATATGCTGAAGAACATTTCTTATGTAAAGCTGCCCAGAATATCTGTGAACTCGAGAAACCCTAGCGTGCTCACATCCAATACCTATTATTCAATCTTCTTACTCTCCTTTCATTTCCCAGGGGACTATGAGGTACTGGATGCCAACGTTACCGGGACTGCTAACTACACTGACCGCTACAGGAGTTACCGTGGAGTGTCCGTGCCGACAGCCTGTCCAGTAGGATCCTACTGTCCACAGGGAACCATGGAGGAAAGAGAATTCCTCTGTCCAGCTGGTACCTATAGCAACGTGACAAGTCTGACCAGCATCACACAGTGTTCTCCTTGTAATGCAGGAAGCTACTGTGGCGGAGAAGGTACATCAATTAACAGCTGATCGATGAATACACCATGTAGATTTCTTATTAATATCTTACTCATTGAGTATAAGGGAAAGTTAAAGACAGTTGAGGATGGTTGGGGATGGGATGATGCAATTAATTGATTTGGGAAAAAATAATGATTTGATGCTACTTTAATATAAAGATATTGTTGTCTTTATTTAAACAGCCAACCATCGTTTGTGTGTCTTATGGTAGATGATATTGTTGTGTTTGTTTTGTAGGTAACATCGAGCCAACAGCGGTGTGTGCCCAAGGTCATTTCTGTACACTGTCAGCTTACAACGCCACCCCCGCAGATGGTACTACCGGAGATGTCTGTACCGCCGGTCGGTATTGTTTGGCCGGCAGTATCACAGGCAATGGCTGTCCTATCGGCACCTTCAGTAACGTTCAGGGACTGGTCAATGAAACTGAATGCCAGGCTTGTACCCCTGGACACTACTGTGGCCAGACCGGACTGACCGCAGTGTCAGGCACCTGCTGGGCAGGTAAGACCATCCTTTTTAAATGCAGCAAAAATCTGTGTTTTATAGCGGACATTAGTCCAGCCATCTTTATTCCACGTAAATGTGAATGAAAAGGTTACATAACTAGAATATTCATGTGTAGAAAATTGAAAACAAATGTTCCCTCAAAATGCTGCATTGGGACAACCAGATTGGTGATAGCTGGGTAGAGTGAAATAAAAGTTATCATAAGATCTTACATAACATTATAGAACCTTTATATATCCTAGTGAACCTGTCTTTGATGAACTCAGTATTTCTGACCCAGAGTGTTTGCGTTTGTAGGTCATTTCTGTTCCCTCGCATCAACGGAAGCTGCACCAGTAGCTCAGACTTACGGAGATGTATGTCCAGCCGGACACTACTGCCCGAATGGTACATTCGATGCCGTCAAGTGTCCGTCAGGGACTTACCTAGACGTTACAGGAATGGGAGACATCAGTGACTGTATTAGCTGTAGTCCAGGTAAGCATTGTATCTTTGTGCTGTACACACGAAAAGCTCAACTGAAGGTAAAGAGTGTTACTGTCTAAACTGAGGCTCTATCATTGTTTAACATTAAAAATCATGAGAGCCTCAGAAACTGCGGAGTTGGAGAAATCAAAGTCAATACATTAATATAGAGGATTTTACTCAAAGTCTTGATGTTTCATTGATTTGTAATTGTATTTCAAAATTTGTCTGTTTTAAAATTTGAACTGAAATATGATATTACATGTGAATTCCAATATAATATTGCCAGGTTTTTACTGTGAGAGTATTGGAAAGACCAATGTGACTGACCAATGTATGGCTGGATACTACTGTACTCTAGGAGCAAACACCAGCGCTCCAACCGACGGCACCACAGGTAAGATACCACCTATAGGTCAGAGACAGGTATGGTGTTGATTTGCATCATTAGGTTTGAATGTTCTAGTGAAATGAAGTGTCTTTAAACCTTGCAGTTTAGCCACCAATGTCGGGCATAATAAAGTGTTTGCTATTATATCAAAGGAGATATATGTGGGAAATGATCAATGTAAGGAAAAGGAGTAGGAACAGTGGCTAATAATGAGTGGCATTATATTGAGGTTTATTGAGTAATAAACACCAGGTTAGCGCTCAATATAAGGCTGGTTAGGAGGATGTGTTGAACTAACATGTTAAAAAATTATTATTACAAACGTTTTAAATTCTTAGATTAATGAACAGAGACAGTAAGTAAATTGATGATGATGTTCATTAAATATGAAGTTAATAAAAGGGGCATGCAAGACCTGATGAACAAATACATTACAGAATTTCTTGACTAGTACATCTGTTGTACCATTGTCAATATTCAGTAAGAGGTAGTGCAGACTTCAGATATTACAGTTCTCTTTATATGCCTTCTGTATACAGGTGATATTTGTCCCGAGGGTCATTTCTGTGAAAGTGGGTCCACCAAACCAGAGCCGTGTGGTAATGGTACCTACATGAACCACACTGGGGCCTCGGCCTGTTATGTCTGCCCGGCGGGCTATTACTGTGTGAACCGCGACCGTGCCGACATCTGTACTCAAGGGTATTTCTGCCCAGAAGGCACCGGAGCAGACCTGCAACCTTGTCCCACAGGAACGTTTGGAAACACGACTGGACTGACACAAGATCCAGAGTGCACACAGTGTACAGGTACGTGATGGTTGTACTTACTAAGTAAAGTGTGTGTGATAATGTCTTAGAGGAGGGCACAGTGTAATAATTAAGGGGAGATTACTCTTAGATTATCTGACATGACCTTATGTTCTATGTTACTTTATATATTTGACCTTGTATTACAGGTGGTTACTACTGCGGTACCCCAGGCTCCCCTGCGCCAGATGGAGGCTGTATGTCAGGTCACTACTGTGAGTATGGTGTCGACACATCCAATCCCTCATCATCAGTCTCCCACAAGGGCGTAGGACAGGAGTGTCCAGCAGGGTCCTACTGTCCAAAGGGATCTCCTCGGCCCATCTCATGTGCAGCTGGAACTTACACTAGTGTTACCGCAAAGGGGTCATGTGATCAGTGTACACAGGGTTACTACTGTCTGGAGAACACCACCATGCCGACAGACTTCGATTGTCCTGTAGGACACTACTGTCCAGCAAGTACACAGTACAGCACCCAGTACCCATGTTCAGCCGGGTCCTACAATCCACTAACTACACAGAGTGACCTGCTGTCCTGCCTTACCTGTCCCCCTGGACAGTATTGCTCTGGAGCAGGACTCAGTGCCCCATCAGGAAACTGCAGTGCAGGCTGGTTCTGTTCTGGGGGATCTGTGGAGACCAAGCCCATAGTCATTGGTACGTTTATTTCACTCTCGTAACATATTTGTAATTATGAAAGAGTTTTTTTAATCGGAGATGCAGGTGCCCTACAGTTATCACAGTGTCTGTCTGTCCACACTTTGATGTGCAATAGGGGTTTAAAAAATTTCAAGGTACAGTCCTTATCGCGGAATCCAAAAGTCTTATATTTTTGTAGGGATTTAAAAAGTCCGGGGGTCAGGCACATGTGGAGGCCCTTGCTGACCTGTCAGTGTTCTAGTTTTATCATGAATCCGTCATAAAGTTGCATTTAAGTTAAACATCAAGAAAAATATAAAGTACCCTGTTTAAGAATGTTTTTACGTTTTATATTTAACAGGTAACTTCAGTTCAATAGACATGTGTATGTGTCCAGAGTTTAACTACACCGGGGGAAAGTGTCAGCCAGGAACATACTGTCCGCAAGGTTCCTCAGCTCCCGTCTCCTGTACCGCTGGCTGGTACTGTGACGACTACGAACTCGCCACACCCAAAGGTACAGCAAGTTAACCAAGTTTTCTGTTCTAGTAAATATGAATGAGTGATTTAATGGTATTAAGAAAGATTTGTCAGTTTGAATCCATATATAGCTGTTATTTTATGTCACACCTGTATGTACTACACATCTTTACAAAGTCAATGCAAAAAGTGAAGATCTGTTGAGACCGTTGGTAAAACTAAAGGTCATGGTTGAATATTTCTGATCAAAACTGATCAGTGCATTTAAAGGGGTTAAGTTGTGTCCTTATCAGTCACCTGTACTGAATGTCTGAAGCATCTATCACAGGCTAGTTTAGTATTTCAATGTAATTTCTATTCAAGACATAATTGTTCTGGAAACATGTTTGATAATCGTTCAAATATGTAAAAAAAAAAAAACTATGTCAAATATAGTTGAATATCCGTAACATTTTTTCAATTCTTACAGCCATTTTCATGGTGTTTGACTTTAATTTCTTTGTCCTTTGTTACATTAGATTCATAAACGAGCAGTTTTGTTTGATGGAGGAAATATACAATGTTAAGTGTATGGTGTGTGTTTCAGGAATGTGCAACCCAGGATTCTTCTGTCCTACGGGTCAGACTGAGGCAAACCCAAGTTCATTTGTGTGCCTGGCGGGTTACTATTGTGAGGAGGGCTCGCCCACCTCGACCGCCTGTCCGACGGGAACCTTCTCCAACTCCACGGGCAACACCAACGTCTCTGATTGTAAACCCTGTACACCAGGTAGGCACCCGACTCACTATCACTTGTATATATTTTCTATTGAATTTGCAATGACAGAAGATTTTAAATTCAGATATCTCAATGAAAAATTATTTATAGACATATAAAGAGACGATAGTAAAACTGATATGGTTCATTCAGCAAATTCATATCTTCACAAATTAATTGTTTGAAACATGAAAATTAAAGACAGTATTTTTAATAAAAATCAGTTCATATTCCTGCACAGTGACCCTTTATTTATCCAGATAAATAATGTAAAATCTTCAAAACTGAAATACCTTCGTGAAGTTCTATTTAAATCCTTGTCCTACAGTGTCTTGATATGTGTTGTAGGGTACTACTGTGACAGTCCAGGGTTGATAGAAGAGAATGGCATGTGTGATGGAGGTTTCTACTGTCCTGAGGGACAAACGACAGCAACACCTTCTGCCTACAGATGTCCTATGGGAGATTATTGTCCCCAGGGCAGTCCCGCCCCTGTCATCTGTGCGAGAGGTCAGTTGTGTTAAATACACATCAGATACAATAAAGTGTTCAAATATACAAATGAAATATAGCATTAAAATTGCATTTACAGGAAGTATATATGGAAGCTATTTTAAGGTTTGATTGATCAGTCAGTCGCTATTTTTTGGACCCCATAACTTAACAGCAATTGTTTTAAGGGTTTTTGTGACTAAGTTGTTGCTATTTTAAAGTGCTTGTTTGTAAGTGGCTGATGTTTTAGGCTCCTTTGACTACGACTGAGTGGTCGCCATTTTTAATATCCTAGCTCTAAATGGCACTTACTTTAATGTTGCTATGACTAAATGTTTACTATTATGATATTTTCAGGCTCCTATAACTACTTGGATGGTCAGGCTACATGCCTGCCTTGTCCTGAGAGGTTCTACTGTGATCCCCATGACCTTGGTAACGTGACTGGAATCATCAGTCCTGTCAATTGTCCACAAGGTTACTACTGCCCAACTAGCACTCAATACAACTACCAGAACCCATGTCCCTCCGGGTCATACGGCAGCGTGGAATTATTGGCATCAGATTGTAAGGATTGCATTATTTTAACTTTCTTTTTACAAAGATATATCAAGGGTTGAACATATTGGTGTTGGATCGGGAGCAAGAACTAACGTTATTGTTTAGAAAACAAATTAGAACAAAGGCTTAATTAGAATCATCAAATAAAGTAATATCTAAATGAAGCTATGAACCAGTTATTGGTTTGGTTTTTCTTTTTGCTTTATGTCCTGTTACATCCAGGGTCATTTAAGGATGAGTCAGGTTTTGATGGTGACGGAAACTGGAGTACCTGGAGAAAACCCACCAACCAGCGGCCATTGCCTGGTGACTGCCCCACATAGACCACTTATTGTTATTAACTGAAGCTGTTATATTACAGAACGTTACCCATGAATCCCATTTATCCTTCCTACAGTAGAATGTGTGACTCGTGAATCCTTTTTACCATCATTGCAGTGTTACTGATGAACCTTTACTCTCGTTACAGCCGAATGCTTTCCCTGTGATCCTGGTAAGTACTGCCAGACACCAGGACTAACAACCTATGAAGGACCGTGCAGTGCCGGCTACGTATGCAGCTTTGGTGCCAATAGTTCTACACCAACTGATGGGACGACCGGCCGCCCTTGTCCAGAAGGGCAGTACTGCCCCGAGGGATCCAGCACAGGTACAATCTTACTTACGAATCTAACTCACTCATTATCTGTGTGGAATAGTCCATGATTCTATGTCATCTTTCATAACTGAGACTGCCACTTGTCTAGGGCCCAGGTTCATGAAACTGTTCTCAGGCTCAAGCATGGATTTTGTGTTTAAAGCAGCTTTTGTATAATGTGGTAAAATCAGGTGACATGGTCAAAAAGTCGAGTCAAGGCATTGGAAATGGTACTCAGCTTCAAATCTCTAAAAATCTTCCAAAATTATTGAACTGAAACTTGGTCAAGTTACTCTTTCCATCAATCAGAACACATGGGCAAAGTTTGGAGAAAATATTTTACC
>JAUMHH010203931.1:0-13182 GCA_032359455.1 Chlamys rubida
TTAACGTCAAAAAACTTTATATTGGCAAGGGATTATCGGCACAAAACCCAATTTTGGCAAGAGGTTATCGTCAGAAAACCTGATGTTGGCAAGGCATTAACGTCAAAAAACCTTATATTGGCAAGGGATTATCGGCATAAAACCTAATATTGGCAAGACATTATCGTCATAAAACCTGACGTCTGCAAGGGATTATCGTCATAGAATCGGACGCCGACAAGGGATTATTCTAATAGATTTTGACGTCACCAACGGATTATTTGAATGATGCATAAACCAAAAGAAAGAGTGTGTTCAAATGAGACCTGTACGTGTAGATGGAATTCTTTCTGTTACACGTGGATGTTCTGAAGATCAGTATTGTGGATGGTTTATGACGTATTTGACCTCTTTGTTACACATTGGCAGTGTCAGATTTTACTCTTGCTGTGATCACCACGCGCTATGTATGTATCCTCCCCAAGCCTTCCCCGCTAATATCAAGGATAGTGTGATTTTCTAAACCTTCCAAACATTAAGTGAAGCATGCTTCCTGTGTCAAAATGGTATTTTGTGCTTTAACGTGAATCGATCTTTATGAACGCCAAACTCACAAGCTATCGGACTGTTTAAGTGTTTATACGTGTTGTTTCGGACCCGTTCACCTTCTCCGGTTCCAGCTATTATCAATTTCGGGCGTACTTGTGTGATAGATGTGCGACTCGGCCTATTGTGCCCGATACTACCGATCCGTCGGCTCTGTGGAAAACAAGCGAGACAAGCCTTTGTCTCGCCCGAGTGTCTAAGACTCTAACGGGAGGAGGACGCGCGAGGGATGAAGCACAGCCCACTTAGTCGTAATTATGGTTTGTTTTATGATACACGCGGATAGGACACCGCTATATATGTATCGCCTGACAACTACATATAACTATAAAATCAAGATTTTTTGTCTTTTACCATACTTTTATACCGTAAATATCAATTTGGATCGGGATATCGATATGCCAATTCTTCTACAAAAAAACGAAAGATATCATTCTTAAATGATGGTTATTACAGTACCGCGCATTAGTTTCGTCCATACGATACTATGTAAATGACAACCGCATCACTCACATCTGACTAGATACATCCGCCATTATAATTAGAACTACGTTATTTTCTGCTACTTATTTTTTTTTTAAATCATTCATTCAAAAGTCAGTGTCTCAGTATTTTTGTTTGACTCTAGGGTATAACAGAACAACAACAACAAAAACATTGTTATTTTCAATGAAAAAAGAACAACGTCAAATAGAAACAAATATATTTGATAATGGACTTCTTTTAAACACACTTATTTCGCAAATTTATACTGATTTTTGCGTAAATTTGACAGGAAATATTACTGCGAATTTAAAAATATTGCAGAGATAAATTGTGACGCATTCAACAATGTTATACAATTCTCCACTATTCTCTTCGCGGATTAAAAACCTTGTAGTTTAAGACAAATATCGAGAAAATAAAGGTTGAAGTTACGAAAATGAAGTGATTACAGTTTCAACTTCAGGAATACTTCATATTGAGCCTTCGAGTTTTTGAAACTTATATTTTCTTCATATTGTTGCATACCGTCACCCGTACAAACACTTTAAAATGCCGAAATAAAACTTTGAGTAACTCACAAATGAAATTCTTTTTCCATTTTCGAAATCTTAAACAAAAATATATTATGGGCAATACAAATTATCCGGATGCTTAAATTTTCAAAAAACAAAATGCATCAGCCAAACGTAATGGCAGCACTGAGGTAACGAACGTAGTATAGTAGAATTCGTAAAAGCGGCCATGCATGGGACAGTAAAATTTTCTTTTGGGGTGTGTACATGTACATGTACATGTCAGTAGATCCGGATTGCTGTCCGGAAACCGCTTTTTATTTATCTATTGTTTATTGATTGTCATGTACTGTTGTTGTAAAAGCCAGTATCTCGACTGCTTCAGTTTATTAAGGCGGGCATATACATATACAATTTTACAAAATGTACCTATGTCGATGAATGGTCTTTTATTGTCGTCAACTTCCAAAACGAATCGACAACAATATGAATATTTTAAACTTAAACCTCACTGTTACTATGGGGAGAGGGCAGTCCATATATGCACAATGTAAATCCCCCTCCCCGACTTAAGTGAATAGGCACAATGTGTTTGCTCATCCAATGAAAAAAATTGATTTGTTTGTTAACTTTTTATGCGCAATAAAATTGAACATTTTAAATCGGATCATTAGAACAGTAATACAATACAGCCATTTAATATTTCGCGCATTCCGCGCGAGATAGAAACCAATTCCTTTGCACATTAATTGACCGGAATGGCGAGCTGCTTTCATGCAAGATTATCATCCTTAATGCGCATGCTTGTCCCTTTTATCGGTTATTGGCCACCTTGATGATCGGTTGACCTAGTATGACCTCTCCCTACTAGTGCATGATGGGTAACTTTATCACCATTTAACCAGGCGACGTTGACTTGAACCCGGATGATCCCTGTAAAAAAGCAGACGACAGATATTTCCTCTTGTGCGCGCGTGATAGATTACGCATGCCTGCTATTTATTGATATTAACCAATTTGTACTTAATACTTCCATAAGTCAATACGTTTGTCGTTAGATTCTCCCGCCGCGATCGACGGACTGGCTAATAGTTGGGAAGGAATCTTGTAACGGAAAAGTAACTTGATATAAACACGATGCTATCTCGAATTACGCACAATATTATATCGACTTGGAAAACCTTTGATACATCCGTGCAGTAAAATAAATATGATATCTTCCCCTAGGTAACATACAAATGTAACAATACAACATTTCACTTGAATAGTTATTTATTACTTTGGTTTTTTATCAATAGATTACCGGATCCAGTAATTTTTTCTCTCATTCTGTGTAAGATAATTACCACGTACGGTAACAAAAACAAAGGTTGGTAACTCTAGGAAAATGTATTCGTTTCCTTTTTTAATTATTCATTTATCCTTGTTTATGAATTATTACGTTATATAGATTATTATAAAGGGCGTATACAAAACAACAAAGTGAACAGCGAGTAAACAATGAAAATCGTTTGTTTTACTTTTTTCTACGACGTCGTAGGTTAGAGGTATGCCTACGAAAAAGTACTTCATCGATGCACTACAGCAGGAGCATCCTCGATATCCGGGGGTTACGCTCACTTTCGCTCTCTGCACCCCTGGAATATGTCATAGCAAAATTGAAGGCACGCGGCTAGCTATTTGATTGGTGTCAGGTTAAAAACCTTGACTAATCACTAGGCTAGGCTGATACGTGTCCTTTGAAGATTACAAAGGAGCGGCGTCCGACTTCAAAGCCTGTCAATGTTACCGTTAAGCGACCGCGAGATTCTTTTGATGTACATCAAAGGACCAAATTTGTTTTCTCGTCTCATCTACAATTTTGTACATCAAAGGACCAAATTTGTTTTCTCGTCTCATCTACAAAGTGCTGTACATTGAGCCTTCGAATTTGCTATGACATATTCTAGGGGTGTAGAGAGTGAAAGTGAGCGTAACCCCTGGATAGCGAGGATGGATATACACATTTTTGAAGGTTAGATTGTATGCACCATGTTTAACACAACGGAAGTGCTCGCGTAAAACAAACTCACCATTTGTGACGCAAATGTACCTATGTGTTTCCGCGGTGTCTTGTATGATCATCTTAGTTGAAGAAGATGCTGCTGCTGCTGATGGTGATGATGATGATGATGATGACGATAGATGTTCGTAGGAAGTCGATTGTTCGTCCTCTGACTGAGTAGTAGCTTAAACATGTAATTACAACATCATTATTTATCAAAAGCGACATTTCTACAAATCAGATATCAATCCTGCAGTATTTTTTTCACTTATTAAAGTAAAGTCTTGTAAGTATTTATGAAATTATTCCGTATCCTATTTATCATTTATTAATGGAAATCCCGTGAAATGTCTTAACACGCAAATTTGGATCTTGACCATGACAGACCACACGTGCACGTGACATACTCAATTCGTACCCGAAACGCCGAGTGGTAAGGCAAGTGGGTTTTGTTTTGATAGGAATAGTACACCGGCTGGCTATCCGAAATAATTAGCAGGAACATATTATTTACTTATTGCAGTTGCCTCGATTGCACTTACTTCAATTATAAGTGTCTGCATATAGAATTCACTGATATTATATTCTTCATTGGTACAAATTAAATACGGTGTTTGGAATTAATATATATCCAACAAAATCATTCTCAATATATGTCAGGAATGGATTAATACTACTTATGCCTTGGCAAAAATATGAAAATGTCGCGTAAGATACATAGCGGATCTTCCATGAGTATCCGTGTCAACGAGTTTAATAAATTCAATATGAAATGGACACGAATGTAAGATTCTGTTAATCACATAACATTCACAATTTGAAAAAAAAAATTCAAACACAAATATTTGTTACCAGATGACTCTATATAGGGCAAAACTGAAGTACTTCGACCGTTTAGCGCAGTGCAAGGTAGTTCCAGAATTAAAAAAAAAATAATACATGGCTTTCTGAAATGCAATAGCAAAATCCTGGCTCTGTGTGCACCACCTTGTGGATGAGACAAAAAGACTAATTTGATCCTTTGATGTACATCAAAAGAATCTTGCGGTCGCGTAACGGTAACACTTATTGGTTTTGAAGTCGGGCTTCGCTCCTCTGTAATCTTCAAATGGCAGGTATCAGCCTAGTGATTGGTCAGTTTTTTTAGCTGAGACCAATCAAATAGCTAGCGGTGTGCCTTAATTTTGCTATGACAAATTCCAGGGGTGCAGAGAGCGAAAGTGAGTGTAACCCTTGGATATTGAGGATGGATGCCTCAAGACCTTTTGTACATGTATCAATTGGTTCATCATTTCCTTTTATCATTTCCGCGTAGGCGTTTATCGAGGACGTGAACAACCCACCGGATATATGGGCACATGAACTGCTGCCGAACGAGGTGAACAAGTTTTATACGGCATCATATGGCGCCAAATTTCAACGGTCCATGCGACAGTTTGGCGTATTTGTAAAGAAACGGCTGAACGCGGGGATCGGTCCGGTGGTCCAATATGGGACAGACGACAACTCGTTTGGTTTCGTGATGCCAAATAAGTTCGTCAATAAGCCGGAAACTAAAGTGACCATTGCAGGTAACATTTTTCAAGATTATTAGCAGACATGAAACTGGATTCCGTTTGGAAATAATTGAAAATTAATTTCCACCACGGCATGGGCCCAAATCGAAAAGTAGCTAGTTGGTATTCCTGAGTCCAAAGTAAAGTTATAGGCGTTTATTAAGGTGATATGCTACCTGATATATACCTGTGGTTATGATTGAGTTATTTCCCTTATTATCTATTTTGATAAATCAAGTGTTAGCGTCAGTGCTATCAATCTTCTGTAAATGTACAGAAGTGTCATCAATTGACGAAAAGTTCATAGTATCATTAGTAAAGAGATATTTTGAACGAAAAATGTGTAGTAGTAAGATGGCATAATACTCTAAATAAGCTATTTACGCGCTTTGATGGCATTGGGCCTTATCCAGTAATCCGTCATGGGATTTAATAGATCTAGGCATTCGTCATAGGGTTGGATCCAGGAATCCGTCATGGGGTCTGATCGAGGAATCCGTCATGGGTCTTGATCCAGGAATCCGTCATGGAATGTGCCGCTACCTACCCAACTATCGGGAGTTCGAACCCTTTCGTAGGAACCTGTTTTTGGTTGTAAACACTCCACTGACTGTGATTGTTTCAGTCTACCCAGTTGTAGTAATGCCCACGCCACTTGACTGTTTCAGTCTACCTTATTGTAGTAATGAACACACTACTTGACTGTGACTGTTTCAGTCTACCTAGTTGTAGTTATGAGCAAACCACTTGACTGTGAATGTTTCAGTCTACCCAGTTGTAGTATTGGTACCAGGGGAAGTAATCCCGGGAAACATAATACACTTGGAGTAATGCACACTTCACTCTAGTTCTAATGAACTTAGAGCTCGGACTGAGCTGTTATATACTCAACCTGCCTGCAAACTGATAACTTAATAGAAGCATTCGGTCATTGCCTTCTCACCCCTGCAGTCGGGAATTGAGAAAAGAATACACCTGCTGTTACCCACTTCGTGGTCGTAAGAGGCAGCTTATGTGGGAACTCCCTGCAGAATTGGGGATTTGCGTTTGTGCCCTCTACTTGGGGACACAAAAGCGCCCAAAATGAGTCTGCTGCACCAATTGCAATATTTGGGATCTTTGGATTTCTCTCTACTTCTGATTACCTTTCGTTTCCTAGCGCCTTGCTTGGCAACATCTCACTTTTGGCTTAGATGTTGAACGCTCGCCCAGGTGTGGAATGCAATATGCTCTGTCCAAAGGCCGGGAAATACCAAAGTCCTTGAAAATGGTAGTTGTTATTTCAGCATTTGAGGTGATGGCAACAACTGGTTCACCCATAGTCAGTATAATGTGAACGGGCGGAATGCCGTGCTGGGTGCGTTCGGCATGGTCTTTCAATGAGGTAGCATGCAAAGTTGGCTTCAGATCAACGCTATCACAAAGAGACAAATACACCAACATACCCTCCCTCCAGCATACATACTCACAAGTGCGCATACACAACACACATGGAAACTGACCTAAGCTGTTGATAGGACGTTAAACCCTATACAACCAACCAACGACCAAAAAAATTGTCATATAATTCATTAACATTAAACTTTTGTGTACTTTACAGGCCTGGGAGTAACGATAATGCACATCCCTGGTGAGACTAACGACCAGATCGGGGTGTGGGTACCATCCTGGCGAATGATGATGTCCGCAGATGATATCTACAAGGCCTATCCAAACATCTACACCATTCGGGGGGCCCCAGCCCGGGACCCTGTGGACTGGTATACATCGGTACAGAGAATCATTGATTTAAAACCGGAGTATCTTGTCCCCAGTCACACTCGCCCAGTGACAGGAAACGAGAACATCAACGCCGTTCTTGTGCCTTACAGGGATGGGATACAATACATACATGATCAGGCTCTCCGCTTCATAAACAAAGGATACGTACCTGATGACGTCGTCAAATACGTCACACTTCCCAAAAAACTTGCCATGCACCCTTACCTGCGGGAGTTTTACGGTACAGTGAATTGGTCGGTGAAGGGCGTATTTCAGCTGTATTTAGGCTGGTTCAGCGGTAACCCCGTAGACCTTTTCCCCCTGTCGTCCTCTGACAAGGCTAAACGAATGGTGTCGATGGCCGGTGGGATAAACGGTCTCTTGGCGGAAGCCGTGCGCGCGTGGAACGATGATGACGTTCAATGGGCGTTAGAATTAGCGTCATATGTTCTACACATTGATAAGGACAACACGGATGCCAAGAAAATAAAAGTTCAAGCTTTGACCTCTCTGGGGTCACATCAGATCAACGCCATCGCTCGGAACTACTACCTAACGGAAGCCAGAGAAGCGCTAGGGGAGATAACTCTAGAGGTAAACGACCAGGGTCGGAAGGACATGATTGAAAGTCTCAGTATGGAGAACCTGTTCTATGCAATGTCCACGCTGTACCGACCAGAAACGTGTGGCACCAAGGAAATGCACGTGGTTTACGCATTTACTGACACGGGTACCACACTGTCTATACAGCTACGGAATGGCGTGGCCGTTGTCAGGGCAGACCACATCCCCGCGCGTCCTCATGTCAAGGTCGTTACTGCCGAGAGCACATGGCGTGATGCTATGATCAACAAAATGACTACCCTTGGAACTTATTCTCAAACAGAGATGCAAATTGAAGGAGGATTGAACAAACTGAAGGAGTTTATGAACTGTTTCGATAAAAGTTTCACAGACTGATTTTCTTTTGGGAAGGAAGCTTAGTACTAGTGCTACTAACTAGATATATATACAGATTATAAGTTCTATACATTTATACATACGAATAAACCTACCTGTTGTAACTCGTATATGTACATTGTTCGTTAGGGTGCTTGATACTGCGTACAGATTTGATTTCGATTTCGCGCAGTTTATTTTCGCGTTATTGTCTTTCTTTTTAGTTTTTCTTTCTTTCTTTTTGTTGATTAGGCCTTAATATAAAGTCGGATTAATGATATGGGATTTAGTTGATTTTTTGAATGGAGAAATAATCAGGTTATAGAATAAAATAATAAGTATCCAAGATGAACCGCTAGGACTTTTTGCCTTCTAGGGTTTCTTCAGGTGGACTGATGTGTATTTGTCACCGTTGGTTACATGACGTCATGATGTTGTAGTATATAGATGATCATTCGGAAAACCTCGCCCCGATTCCAGTTCCTTCCATCGTAGCATTCGGAACACCTCGCCCCGATTCCAGTTCCTTCCAATGTAGATGACCGTATCGGCCGAGGAGTTCCGATTGCCATCGAAGATGATCGAATCGGCCGAGGAGTTCCGAGTGATAGATGATAAGCAGTTTATCACACAGTATCTTTTTTAGACTGGATGTAAACGCGCAATAAAAAAAAAAAAAATCGCGACAAGCCCTGAAATTACACCCTGATAATCTATAAAAAAATATCGCCTTATGTGGTAAATATATTAATTCCAGACAATGGAAATGAGAGGCATTGCACAAGCGAATTTAAACCTATTGAAATTATTATTGATTCAGACGTCCACGTCTCGGTGATGACGTCATCACTAAGACAATCAAACAAGGCACTGTATAACCCGTGACATCGATGACGTCATCACTAAGACAATCGAACAAGGCACCGTATAACCCGTGACATCGATGACCTAGATTTGTCCGGACAAATAAGGACGTTTCTGTTACATAATTAATCGCGAATTATTGGCTATTTGATATTAAATTTCGTTTTAATTTCACAAGTTAGCGTTGTCAGACAACCTTGCAGTCAACACGCACCAATTTAATCTTTCTGTTGGAAATATTTGAATTGAATCTCGATGACTTCATCACATTTTATTATCTATATTGTCGATGAAAGGATTTCCCGGAGGGTTTGGACAAAGCAATGTTTCATTGAGGTTATTTTACATTACAGTTGCTTGTAAAATTAATGCACTGATATTTGTTGATAGTGTATCCTATTGCGACGTCAATATCAAATGAATGAAATCGACATTGTTCAATTAGTGGGTGACGTCATTGGTTAGTGTCAACACGCGACGACTTCTCGGGGTTGTTTGTAGTCAACTGATGATGTGCTGATGAGGAAAAAAAATATTTGCATTTAAAATGATAGCTCTTTTTAGATACATACATTCTCACTCTTATCCGCGATTCAAATGTTACAACTATTTTAAGGTCTAATCAATATCTCCCTCGGTCTTAATTTAATCGGGGAAAGTACTTCGAACCCAGTGGGGAACTGATGTCGTGTATGCTAATTGGAACGAAAAATAGTGTATTCGGAACTCCTCGGGTTCTAAAAGATCCGTTTGTTTATTTGCTTGCTTGCGTGTGGTCTGATGGCTGGCTACTAGAGCACGTAGGAACATAAACAAAAGAACCCCTTCGGTGGGACCATCTTGTTGCAAGCGGTCACTCAAGTTAAAGGCAAGAACCATTCTATTTCAGTGATATAACTAACACCAACAATAAATAATATACATTAGACAAAATTATATGGTTACCATTAAAAAACGCCAAAGAAATGCTAAAAAACAACAACATGATTTTGAATCCAAAAATCAATTTTGACCACGAAACCTGTCTTAAATTAAATAGAAAAGAAATATTCACGTTTTAACATAGGTCATTCCTATTAATGTAAAGGACCGTAGCTGATGTATTCCATCCTCAGACGGTTCCTCATGTGTATATGTCTGGAATTAATAAAAAAAAAAAAAAAAAAAACCCAAAAAACATAGGTCATTCCGGTGGATTTTTCACAATATTTACACATGTGCTGAATACAAAAATAAACTACATAAAAAGCTAGTTTTTGTTTAGGCACAGATTTGTAAATGGCCAATACTGTACTCTCAAACCAAATGAAACTTTTTTTTTAAATTATGACGCTCACTTTATCATGTATATGCCGATTTTAGTACTGATATTTATTTTTTAATTTAAAAAAAACCCGTAATATTTCAGGGGTTATTCATTGTTCAAAAACAGTATCCATGGCCACCGGTTAACATAATTTTTTGTGACAGTCAAGAAGGTTTTAACGAAATGTGTCTTAATATTGAATAAAAGCGTGGATTTTACTATTTAAGCGATTACTGCCGTAGATTTTATACCAAGCAAAAAGGGGATCAATCGGGATTTAAATTATAAAATATGCTATCTTATCATGAAAACAGTTTCTTGGTTTATTTGGGAAAAATCTGGAAATATGGCATTCTGTTTTTCTTTTTGCGTAATATAATATATTTTTATCTCAAATTTAATTAACGAAATTGTACTCATTTCGGAAACAACAAATTATCATAGTTTTTTTTATTGCAGTTAAAGCCAAATATTATGTAAACATTTCGTGGAACAGTTCCAGCTTCACCAAAATCATTATCGCACATAAACCACTTTGTACAAAACTCAACCTTATATGGCGAATTTGATCAATAGAAGTTAGCACTAAGTGACAAACTACAAATCTTCTTCATGAAATCGTTCTATTAGTCAAACTCAGACTGTGCTAAAGCCCAATTTCTTGTTCTGTTGATAAATCAATAAAGATTAACAATATTATGAATAAGTCACTGATTTTGAAGAATTTATAATCTGCTATAGTTGAATAGGTTTACAATAGATATTTTGAAGCGGTTAGAAAATAAATTGGTTTGAGCACAAAGTCGATGCTTTGGTATGAGAACGGTTTCATGAATACGAGTCCAGATGTTTTTTGTTGAACAAAAATATGTGTTCCTCTATATGCATCAGATATTCAAAAATGCACTTCTCGTCTTCAGAGGCTGATGCCAATTTACTTTCATTGCTAGTTTTACCGAAATATTCTTTAAGTTCAGTTTCAAAGTTATGCTCCAGCCAATCATTATATATAGTGTTTTATGGTTTATTACAAAGACTACTGTACAATGCCCGGTACGTATTTGACAAATCATTTATTGTTTTGTAAATTATAAATTAGAATACTGCAGTGATACCATTGTACTCCTCGGATAAGCTTCTTCCAGTTAAGGGGGGAAACCCAATAATTATATATATAAACAACATGTATTTAGTTTTACAATTGTCACTATTGTAAAACATTTAGGTCTTTTTGAAAAGACATTTCCATAAAATTACATTTTGCCATGCATTTTATGTAATAGTAGTTATTCGAAATTTGAATGTGTCATAATAGAAATAAATAATAAAAAAAAAGAAAAGTGATGGGACCGAACTCCGTACCTTTACATTACAAACCCCACATAAAATAAATTCTATTACCCCATCACCAATGTTCCATCGTTGCCATACACGATTTATACGAGTACGGCAACAAAATGAGTGTCCAATTTATGATCTGCAAAGCGTTTAAAAAACTTGACAAGGGAAGTTACTCTTAGCGAGAACAAAATCTGATTTTGTCTGCTTCATCCCCTATAAAGAAGTGAGAGAACTCCTCCAAGTAAAACAAACCCCGAGTGGAACTCCTTAACGATCATAACTGGTGCAGTGAGACGCTTTAGTGGAACTCTCCTTCACGATCATAATTAACTGGTGCAGTGAGACGCTTTAGTGGAACTCTCCTTCACGATCATAACTGATGCAGTGTTTGACTTTAAGACAAAATGTTATTTTTTGCCTCTGGTACCTCTAGCTTTACAGTACAGAGCTAATTAGATGATCGATCATTCAAATGTGCACCTACCAACTAACAGCCATATAAAGGTCCTAATGGAAGTGGAAGACGGTTGTCCTTGACCTACAGCCCTTGCCACTTCAGCGGTTACAGCAACATTATGTATATATATATATAAAACGCTTACTAGAATCTTATAACTAACAGTGAAATATAGGTTATGAGAGTTTTGTATGACCATAACCTTTGATTCGGCATCCTCGAGTTCTAGAGCCCCTCAAATATGTCATGACAAAATAGAAGCCACGCTGCTAGCTATTTGGTTGGTATCGGGTAAAAAAAACCTGAATCGCCAGGCTGCTAGCTACCTCTCCAATAAAGATTACAGAGGAGCGACACCTGACTTCAAAGCCGCCTGTCACTTTAAGCGTAACAATGTTGCGCGATTCTTTTATTGTTATTAAAAGGATCAATAGAGTATATTTGTACCCTCCTCTCGGTACAGAACCTTCGATTTCCTTATGACGTATTACAGGGGCGTAGAGAACGAAAGTGATCGGAACTCGCTGAATTTATAGGACGACGATGCTGTGAAATTCCACTATCAGCAGGTGCATTTCATACATAATACTAAGACTTGATAATGATGTCACAGTTTGAACGAGGAAGTGATGCAGAAAATAATATGTGTTAATAACCGCGTCAACTGGGGTGGCTTATATGTGATATTTCGTCTTTTCGCTATTTTGCCGGAGAAAAGATGCTAAGCGACAAAACGAAATAACGAAAAGAGGAAAAAGAACGCCAAAAGGAGGGAGAAAATACACTATAGTATTTCTACAATTTCGCGTTATTTTTACTTCGGTTTGAAGTTTTTTCATTTTGTCTTTTTGGCGGGGTTTCGTATTTTCGTTATTAAGCTTTGTCGCTTAATCGTTATTTCGTTATCCCGCTTTTTTCAGGGTGTCGTCTTTTTGTTATTTCGTTTTGTCGTCTGGCGTCGTTTCGCAGGCGACAAGGCCACGGGGGTAATCCGCCAAATACGGCTTACGGCAGAGTAAAATTCTCTCATGATGGAAGAACGTGAGAGGTATTTTCCCGCTTTCTTGTATAAATACTGAAAACTTATCATTGTAACTCAGTCTATATGCTATACGAATGTCTTAAGCTAATATATCAATATTTATTTTTAAGGCCCTCTTGGCGAGAGCCGAGCGGCTTATTAATTCTGTCCAGAGAACGAAATGACGGACTCATTTCCGTTCGGGGTGCGTGCGCATAATTCAGTCTTGCATACTTCCGCTATATAGTTTCGTTATCGTAAATAGAAAGTAGAATCTCTGACACTCACCTGTGGGTTACATAAAGTCTTC
>JAUMHH010203942.1:0-13181 GCA_032359455.1 Chlamys rubida
TCGGCACTTATTTGTTACAACAATTACTGGGTCCAAGATAGAACTTGGTAACGAACTGTAGGCACGCATCCGTTACAATATGTTTACGTGTCAAAATATAATATTCGATTCTGTATATCTTTACTTTGGTGTTTGCCAAATTTGCAATTTATAATATTTTACTAGTAAGGAAATAAATGCATTAACAGTAAGAAGATACAGGCTGTATAAAACCACAGAAGGATGCTACCAACTCATCTGTCCACAGAAGCCATTGCTAAACTCATTGAATTCTTCTCTAAGATATATGGTGTACACTTGGATCCGTCTGTCCGTTAGTCACAGCTCTCACATCTTTGCACGCTTACTGACCGTGCATATTTTATCAATCAAAATATGTTACTAGCTTTGGTTTGCCTAAAAGTATTATTAAATGCGAAACTATAGATTACGTTATAAGATGACGCATAACAAGTTCGATATTGTAAGTAAGGTCACACCAAGGAAAATTATATTTTTTTTTAAATACATACCAAAGATTGATATCGTTGAATAGAAATCTGAAAACGGTTGTGTTTTTGTGGAACTAATATTTTTATAACATGTTTGTGCATATTTTCCATGAACAAATAAAAGTTGCAAGAGTCAATAGATTATTTAATAGTGGGTCAGATAGAGTAACATATCAAGTTGAGATATTTTGTCAGCATAAACAGGCCTGTTGTTGTTTAACACCGCTGCATTTACTTTTCATATTTTAAAATACACCACGAACTTTGCTGAACTGCATGTGCATTAAATGAAGTACTTGTCGATATTTATATCGACAGTTCGTGCCTCCTATAGTTAATAAATTATCCGCTGCCGTATCTCAAAAGCAAGGAAGTTTTTGATTGCCGTCCCCTTACCGTGACAAACCAAAGGCCTTAACATTGTTACTCGTTCCACTCTGCTTGGCGTTTAGCATTAAATGGTTTACGGGAAATGTATCCGTTGATTGTGTAATGTGAACTGGTAGAGTGCTCTGCTCGATGCTTTTGGCTTGGCATTGCAGTAAGTACGTGTATGTAGCACTCTAAAGTTTGCATCATATCCGTGCTATCGCTATCGGGAAAATACACCAACATACCGCCTTCAGCACACACGAATACATTACACGTACTATGTTATTGCCGCAAAAGTTATTCGATTGTAATGACGATTCTTACAATGGTTAGAGGTCTTTAGAGGAAGAGGTTAGATACTGTGGTTATTTCATTTCACATTAATTTATCTGAATTATTGTATTTATATTGCCATTTATAATCACTTCATAATCATCTTGAACTCAAAATTCATTACCCTTGGGATCTTGAAATTCATTATCCTCCTCTAGAATTTGAAATTCATTGTACTTGAGAACTTGAAAATAAGGACGCCACGAAATCGTTTTCGTCAATTTCATGTCTTGACATTTTCCTAGAGAATGACAATAATATCCGCCTCAACACCAAATTCTATGACAAACAATTTTCAACGTGAACACTTTTTCTCGGCAGATCAGTTATATTCGCCAAATGCATCCTATTATAAATTGTAAAATTCTTTGTTTTGTCTTTTTGTTTTCTTTTAGTTCATATTGTTGTTTGGTTCTATCAACATTGAGCTCCCAAATGATTCTTTTGTGCTATGTACATTATTTATTTAATTGTCTACTTCTAGACCTACTGCGAGGATACGTTACCGATACATCTCATCTACTTGTTTTTACCTGGTTGTCAAACAACTCTGATACAAATAGTACATTGTGTGGTGATGATTAGGTGTCTCATAAAATACCTGTGATGGATGTCACTAATACCTTACTGATCAGTAATGGCCAGGTGTTGTGCCAGGTCTAGTTAGTGCTCACTACCTGTCTACAGTTACGTCTACACGCCAGCTACACAAGGTAAGTATAAATAGTGGATCTTTAATTTTGTACATGATTCATTGTGATAAAATACAAGATATTGTATTTAATTGGTCTACTGCTTATAAAAATCATAATCACTATTTATGCTTTCTTTTTCTTCCTTTCTTTTTTTAACGATTTGATATTTGTATTTCCATTGTGGTCTTTTGCCATTTATCTTTTATTTTTATGGTTATTTAACTATTGATTTACGATTTAAACTGCGAGGGTAAATTAGGTGCCACAGTTCGTTGTTTTTGATAATCTATATTTGACAATCTTCCGCTGATTGACGTCAGCTTGCAAATGCCTGTCACAGTTTTAATGAGAAAAGATTAACGCACTTATATTATCACATTTTAACTACAATTTAATTCTCAGATAAAGTAACACATTTAGTTTTCCTTAAACAATTGTACACGTGTAACGTCACGTTCACTGTATTTTTGGGTGTTTTTTATATAACAGTTTTAAGATAATGATTTGCAAGATTTAAGAAACAAATCTCAATTCAAAGCCCTTTCCGTTTCTCTAAGCCAACTGAGAAAAAAATATAAACTTAATTATGTATCCAATATTAATTAGAATACAAATATATATGTAATAACCGTTTCCATTTCTATGGGATCTTAATTAAAAAATGTATTAAAATGCTGCAACATAGGTACAAATCATGTACTGACATAGAAATCAACCAGCCGTTATATTTAAGCGAGGTATTGATTTATATATTATTGTCTATCTTTTATTTAAAATATTTGCTAACAAAGAGTTAGTTTACTCAATCAAGAGTATAACTGAGAGTTTTCCACCAATACTGACTTTGATAGTTTCCTACTACAGTGTAATTCTATGCGAATCATTTCCATTTGTTCGAACTGTTTGTAGGCAACAAGCTATGGCGGCCATAATATTGAGAACATTTTGCATTTTGTTTGCAATATCCTGTGGAGGTGCTACAGCTGAATTGACTCCATCACAGTAAGTGTATATATACTTATATCTTCACGTATTAACCAGACGCACCTGTTGATTTCAAAACGCATTTGATAACAAAATTGAAGAGTTACTTTTGGTTATTGTTTTACTATTTCTGGTGTCGATTCTACATCAACTTTTATTCCTATGTTTCAGGCGATACCAGCTAGAAGCCATGTTACAGGAAGACAATTCGAAGCCTCCTTTTTATCACACAGGTAAACGTTACTTTTCTGAAACTCATCAGAAGCCATCCTCAAAATGCAAGGGGTTACTCTTACTTAGATTATCTCCATCTGGAATATGTCTTGGCGAAATCTAATTATCTCTTTTTCGAAACCTTGTGAATGCTTTAAGTAGATTGTTTTTATCCTTTGGTGTACATAAAAAATGGAATTTCGAGGATGTTCGGAAGCGTGAACACATGAGCTGAAAACAAAAATAGACTACATGAAAAGGTACATTTTGTTGTGTAGACACAGATTTGGAAATTGTCAAAACTATAGTCTCAAAATAAAATGCAACATTTTTGTCTTGAAAAATTATGAAGCCCACATAGTCCACTTCATCATGCATATGCCAATTGTAGTGCTGATGTTGTTTTCAAATTTATATACATGTAATTTTATAGGGGATATTCGTTGTACAAAAATATCACCCATGACCATCGTACGCTACTGTACATTGCTACCTTTACCTGAAGTAGTGTTTCATGTCAGAATGCATTTCAGCTACAAGGCTACAGCAAACGTCGGGACTGACATTTGTACACTTCCATCATTTATACACTCGTTGGAAAGATAAATCTTCTCTTTAAACTGATGCATAATTAATTAACCTTTGTTATATAGCACATGTATGGACGAGGGATTGGGTGGTGTTGGAGTATCGTTGACGCACTCCCGTGCCTTCGCTAATGTTGTAGTTTTGGACTCGTATATGTTATCTTTTTAATTTGTGTTCCAGGTAACCAAACAAAAGTCACCATCACTGCACATATGACCCAAATGAGGTTCATTGATACGGTATGTGTTAATGAAAAACAGCATTTCTTAGGTCAGAATTTACAATCAACTGAAAAGTATCAAACGTTTAACAGACGTTTAATAAAAATTATTTGTTTACAGTTTCAGTAGAATTTTCTTACCTTAGTTTCATCAATGAATAGTTGTACACTTAGAATATTGTGCTTTCAAACTTTATCCACGATTAATTAACTATAACAATTGTGTTATAATAAAAGAAATATTGTTTTCTTAGATTGTAACTGTTTTTGATAAGACAAAGTAGTATATATTCTTAAAATCTACTCTTCTTGGGCTTAAATCACGTCCCAGTCCCGTTTTAGTGTAAGGGTTTCCATTCAATTTATCAAATTGTGATAAATTCTAAAAGTAACACATATACACCTGAAAAGAAAGATACCCATTTGTTGTAGATTTTTATTTAGGCTTTAAAAAAAGAAGAAAACATCCTTTAATATAAAAAGAATATGGAACGAAGCTGAAAAATTGTACATGGTTAGTATTTACTTACTTATTTAGGTCAACTGAAGTCATTGTGATCTATGATCCTTTCAAAGGTGAAATAAGATAGCAAGAAAAGAAGAACGCAAATCCTTATTTATTTGGTTATTTTTGAAACAGAAACACATCTTCAAATGAATTTAAAATGAGGGGTCAGGAAAACCAAAATTGCTTTTTCTGTAAATAAAACATAAGCAAATACATTTCACATAACTCATAGGAAAATACTAATTGTGCAAATATTCATAGATTCCTGATAACACAATTCGAAGATACTGTATGGAGTCATTCTGCATATGGCCAAAAAATGAATTTCACCGAAAACTAAAATGTGAATGTCGTATCTTTTATTTTCTCATATTCATATAGGGTTATAGTCATTCAGCAGAAACAGTAGTTTATCACAATAGCAGATCCTTAAGTACCTGTTATCCTTCATCAAATTTATATATATTATAGGCAGTCAAAAGCCTTTCGTAATCAAACCTGAAATAGAATACATTTATAAACATGAACTCTTTGTAAACTGTGTATATTTGTAGACAATATATAAATTTACAAGCAAACCAGTTAATATGATTGCCTAATATTAATTACATGTTGCTTCCAGTTTATTTTGTGCAATTTGATTCTTTCACCTGTTTTATGTATTTCGACTTTCTCACATTTATAATATATGTGTGATTATAATTTGTTAAAGCTTATGTAACAAATTCGAAAAGTTGTCTTATACATGTATACCATGTAGAAAGCAATGATTTAGTAAGTTTTCTTTAATTTTTTAGTTTGAAAGTGATTTCACATTTTATTACTACCAAATTTGGAACGATCCTAGACTCAAATTTCCCTTCGGAAACAACTCGGACTTCGACAGGAATACTTATCACGTGATCCGACGTAAATACTTCGGAAACATATGGCTGGCAGAGAGCTACATCGAAAACGAGTTACGCTCCCATGTCCACGATTCGTCAATGTCCAATCGTTTTGTATGGCTTCTTTCGAACGGAACTGTCGTATACAGCATGAGGTATGATTTTAATGGTTTTTTCATAGAAATATATGACGATATTTTACATTTGTCTTGGTTATCCTATTGAAAATTATCATGACAAGTAATAAGAGAAATATTTATATGTAGAGGGATTTGATTTGGTATACATTTTTAATTATATGTCAATATTTGTGTGTATTTTGGTTTAGTGTTTTGTTTCTTTGATAATAGATCCTATTAAAATGTCCATGGAAAGTAAATGTGAGAGTTCTATATATAGAGTCATTTGATTTGGTACGAATTTCGTTTACTTTATAAAACTACTTTTAACAAATTAATAATGTTAATGCAAGTTGTTTTTTTATAAATTCAAGTTTTTGATTAAGGACGGTTATTTCAAACTTTTCAATTGTTTTAGAATGACTGTGGGGCTATCGTGTGATCTGAGAGGCGTTCTATTTCCCAACGGTCTTTTTGATTGTTTGATGAAGTTCCGAATCCGTGAGTAATGAGTGCAATGTTATTAAGCAGAAGTGTTTGGGGGATGTCTTTCCTGGAACGTCCCAGTAACAGGACGACAATTGAACTTTGTTGGGATTTCATAATATGTTCTAATTCAGAAAATGATATGGAGTATCAATTTAAGTACATGTACAATATTTATTTATAACGAATATTTATATATATACCGAAAATCAGTTTATATAGAATATCAATATAATCGGAAGATAAAAATTAATATAGGATATCAGTATAACTGCTTTTAAATATCCTTTTAATTAATCCCTTGGTCAGATTACAAGGGTTCGTTACAAATGTCTAATACTATGTTTAGGTGTAGTGTGACCTATATAAGTATAGAATATGTGCATTAGACATCTGTAAAGAACTCCTGTGATCAGGTAATGGACAAATACTCTTAAGGTGAAGGATTTCGAACATGATTAATTGCATCTTTCAATAGATAAAGGCGTTTGTGTGTTCTGCCAAAATGTGTAATACATGCATGAATGCTATATTTATTGCTAGTATGCCAGGTCATACTTATATTGTTTTATATTTTATTTTAGATTCGTACACAACTGACCAGGTATACATGGAGTGGGATTCCGTCAGCAAACCGCAGATAAATGTAGATTTTGACAACCCAGAAGTGGCGGTTCATACATGGAAGTTCTCTACGTGCTCCTCAGATACAAGTGCAGGTACGCTGTACTGAACCAAAATGTTAGGCAGTGTAAATTGTTCTTGGTTGTATTAATTTGTTCCATTTAAACAAGACGGGACAACGTTTTCTCGTAATATTTTCAAAGAAAAAAATTGTGTAAAATGAAATTTCAGAGAAAAAAAAATGAGAAAAAGACAAAACTATCCAAGCACGGATGTGAAATAAAATGGAGCACCGGAAGTAATTATTAATTAAGCATAAAGATAGGAATTATAAGACGTCTGTATCAGACTTAATACATGTCGACAGTTTTACATACAAGTACAATTATTAACTTGGAGGAAGATCAACTCAAAAGCCTTGGACATATAGAGGTTTAATACATATTTTCACAAGCGCACAATTATTTTCTCAATAATATTTTCCATTCTACACGTATGGCTTGTAAATGTGCTAAGTAAAAATTGCTAAACAAATTGGCTGA
The DNA here is from genome assembly GCA_032359455.1 of Chlamys rubida. Lineage (NCBI taxonomy): Eukaryota > Metazoa > Mollusca > Bivalvia > Pectinida > Pectinidae > Chlamys > Chlamys rubida. Next base: position 7,063 of record JAUMHH010203942.1, read on the forward strand.
AACGAAAGTGTAATATTGTTGAAAAAATTGATGATGAGTTCATAATATATGCAAACCTTAGTTCATTTATTGTAATAAGGGTTCTCTATTCTGCCAGATGCCAACCTCACAAAATCTTATTACACTAAAGGACAAACAAACATCGTCAAATTCACAAAAAATATATATTCCTAATTAGACATATGCTGTGCACCTTTGTGACATAATCTAAGGCCTGGTTTTATTTGTATTTCAGTTGTTGATAGCTCCTGCTTACAGCTGTTGGTACACATCCACTTCAGCTTTGCCAGTAACGCTGCCCGATTGTTTTTGCCGAGCATTTTTATAGTCCTTGTGGGATGGCTGAGTTTTTGGATAGAGCGTTCGGAGGTATCCTCAAGGGTAAAGCTCGGAACGTTGTGTCTGTTAGCCATGATCACCGACAAAGTGGGGACAAAGTTGTTACTGCCAGTCAAATTCAAGATATCATCGGTAGAGGTGTGGTTTGTGATGTCTCTCACTTTCGTTGTGGTGGCCATGTTTGAATATACGTTTGTACATGCTGTAGATATCTTCCAAGATAAGGTAAAACGACAAGAGGAAATGAAAAAGAAAATCCGTACACAGACAGGCGGAATCGGGGATCCCCAGGACATCAAGCAGAGAAGCAATGTAGATCTTGTCGACATGAACACACTCTCATCGGTAAGCAAATTTGAATAAAAAATTACAAACTTACAATTATTAAAAAAAATATTTTCAACTTATATTGGTTAAGGGTTTTAATGTGGTAGAAACTTGAGTACTCGGAGTAAACTCACTTGATCGGGCAGGTTACCCAATCACCTTTTCATGTCTGGTCGGAGAATAGAACCCCGGCCGTTTTAAACAGTTGATTATCCTCAACGTCTTAGCTACCAAAGTCCATATCTGATTTTTTCAGCAGTAATTATTTATTTGCAACATAAAAAACGATTTTGCAATTTTTGAATATATTATTTCATGTTTTTGTGGGTAAAAATTGTTTTCGTTGGGGATTTCATTTCGCGCCATCTTTGGTGACTGCGACTATAGCGAAATTAAATCCCTCACGAAAACTGCTAATTATACCGCATGATCAATTTTATGTTTCGAATATATTTCGAAACATATCATAAGTATATACTGTTGAGATTCTATTTCTGCGTGTATTAATCTTTATTATTTTCTTGGTGAACAGGATTTGTTTTCAAAAAAAAAAGTCCAGTAAAAATATTAATCTTATCAAAGAATTACTTCAAGTCCTAGAGCTGATAATAACAATGGGGAAAAAAACCTGCCCAATAAGATTTTGTGTGAATTCACAAAATATTGAACCGACGAAAAGGAAAAGCTGTACATTAGTTTGTGATTAGAATTATACTCCACTCACCATCAATATTACCAAGGCAAATTCATATATTCTTTATTTTACAATTTCGTCACATATCTAAACTGACAGTTCATGTAATTGTAGGATGGTCCTGCAAGTGTAGAAACAACCGGAAATAGAAAAGATGACCTGATGAACAGCTTCGGTGCCAAATATATCATGATGGTGCCGACAGGTGTCGTTGAGAAGCACTTCCGGATCCTGTACCCGGTTGCCTATCTATTTTCCCAGTTCCTGTTTTGGACAATCTACCTTAATTACGAAGAAGTTTATGAGTAAAATCGAACTCCAAAGTATAACACGTTGATATTACCGAAGATCTGGAAACCATAGTGGGGGGACAGTGTAAAAGTGGACTTTTAAATAAAACTACACGTTTGTATGTAATTCGTGTTTCTTGGAAAACTTATCAAAATGTTCATGACCAAATGCATTCTGTAAATTGCTTATATTTTGCGAACACATTTTTCTCCAACAAAGTAGAATCAAATATTAAGTTCGCCATTGTGATATTAAGACAACATGAGAAATGTCATGGTGGTGCAGAAAATCTTAATTTCTTCAGCAGTACCTGGTTATACTTCCGGTATATTGTGTTTAGATTGCCATGTCTTTCATTATGTGCTACAATGTACTTGTAGTGTTTCTTTGATTCTTGTTGTTGAATTAAACAAGAAATTATATACTGTAATTTCCTTTTTATATTCCTGGAGTGTTTGCCCGGTTTCTTCTATATACATTGTATACATGGTTATAAAAACTGTATGATATATACTTTATACGGGATTACATGTATATATATTGTATCCATGATTAAATTAACTTTTCCATTGCAAATTCTTCTACATGTATAAGCATTACCAGAAGAAATTGCGTGCATAGGGCTATTACAAGGTTGTACAAGTATATACCGTATATAGGATAAAACTGTTACAGATTATACAGGTTTAAATCATATATACTGTTTACAGTTTCATTTACTGCATACATTATTATACTTATGGGTTATATCATTATAATTCCATTCATGCTTTTCCCATTATGACAGTCTTTTGTCAGGCTATATCGTATAACTTAAAGAAAATGAGGCAGATTGAGAAAGTGATGACGTCGTTTACCGTTATGTTTGGCGCTGTATTTGTAAATCTAAAACTTCTAATTGATTGCAGTTGCTCGACAACGAAATTTCAGTGCAGTGATGTGTTTTGGGAAAAACTCTGTTGTTTTTTATCAAAAATGAATAAATGATCATGACCTTTTAACTTAAATGTGGTGTCTGTCTTTTTGAATTAAATTGTAAGAAATAACCACGATAATATTTGGAGAGTCATACGGTATATATATAAAACAAAACAAAAACAAAAAATACTGAGTGCACTTTAGTACATATACCTATTTATTGTGTTTTCGGTATATACAGTATTCCGTTTTTGCGTATTGCAGAGTTATCTGCTCTTGTGCACATGTATTGATTGTTACGTCATTTATTTGTGAGAGAAACGTCATCAATTTTTGAGAAAACGACGTAATTTTCTCACACAAACCAATGACGTAACAATCAATACCTGCTCACAAGAGAAGATTATACGGTATATACCGCAGAACATACACAACCATATCATAGACTGGAGCAACTCCAAAGTGTTTGCAAGCTCAAAGAATAATTTTAATTAGGAGTGAAGGTAAACCGATGAACAGAGACGAGGGGGAACACTTTAACATCCACTAAGGGGCGGAATGGGTAAACATCTTACCCGTCCTTCTGACTGCCAGCAATAGAGTGTTATTTGGACGAAATGTCTCGATATTCTGACAGCTGACTTAACCGACTCGCACATTGTGGCTTAGTGAGTTGTTTTCAGTGGTATTGCCAAACGAGACCGACGTTTTCAATGGTGGTAAAATCATTTTTAATTCCTTGTTGTGTTCAAATCTAAGCACATATTTTTCATACCAATTAAACAGATAATTCTGATTCCGAAACAACATTTTTTTCAAGAACCCATTATTTACGCTTACCAATATGAGCTTATATCTGTTGCCGCCTTATGTCAAGTGTTTTAAAATGACGTGGGTTTGTCTTCTGTAATGGGTTTTAATTCATTTTTATGTGTAATTTCCCCAAAAATCATATTGTAAAGTGAATGAATTGTCAATAACAGATGATATATCCAAATTCGAAATGTAGTTCAATACACTACTTTAATTTATCATTTCGACATGCATGAATTATTTCATGTGTACATAAATATTTGTAACATTACAGAGTAACATTATTGACATGTGATATTATAAAATTATTGGACCAATCACTCTCTTCAATACTTAATAATGCATGTTTCTCTGAAATGCATGTCACGTGCAATGTTAATTGCCTTGCACAGATGAGAAGTTGAGAGTCATGCAAGATTGATTAATCACTTTTTAACATAAGACAAAAATATGTTATGGATATATGAATTTTGTAAGTGTGAAATATCTTTTCTTGAAGGTACAAATGTACAACTGTAGCATCCCTGCTTCCCCAACATACGGTGTTTATACATGTATGTCGAAGTTGATTCGGTACTCTAGAACTTTCTCCGAATATCATGACATCTATGATAGATGTTTCGACTGATAGCTATGGCAAGCCAGGTTGTCATTTATTCATGGAGCAATGGTGATCCAGTACTTAACCAAATTATATAAGATATCTTTTTCCCCGACGCCCTCGGGTGACATAACGACTCTCAGGTGGTCAAATCGTCATGTCACCCCATAATGAGGGCATCAATTGTATATTAGTACTGGTTCTTCTTCTTCTTCTGGTTCTTCTAATCGCAACTTGTCCGGGCCATAACTTTTAAAACGTTAAAGATATCTTGATGAAACTTTAGGTATATATGCATGCATCACCCACAGAAGTTGTGCAGTGCACTAGAATTAGGTCACGGTGACCTTCACCTCAAGGTCAAAGGTCAAATACGTGCAACATTTTCAGTAATTTCTTGTCCGGCCCGTAAATTTTAAACCGTTAAAGATATCTTGATAAAAATTTAAGTATACCTGCATCACCCACAGAAGGTGTGCAGTGCACTTGAATTAGGTATCGTGCTTCACTATATACAGAGTAATGGCCCTTTGTTTAATTTTAATACCGAAGATTGTCCGGAGCATAAGTTCCATGTTATTTCCGGCCTACGTTGACCAATCTTACCGTGTTTATGTATATTGGGAAGGCGGAATTTCTCGCACTAACATCAGGTTTTAAGCCCCACTGTTATGGCCCTTTGTTTATTTTTAATACCGAAGTTTGTCCAAGGCATAACTTCCATGTTATTTCTTTTACGTTGACCAAACTTGCTATAGTTTAAATGTATCTTGGGAAATAGGAGTGTCGCATTTTAAATTCGGGTCTCGTTCCCCACTATATAAAGAGATATGGCCCTTTGTTATTTTTTTTATACCGGAGTTTGTCTAATGGCTAATAAGGGGAGACATATGTTTTTGTTCACAAAAACACAATTCTGCCATTGACTAGCTAGCCAATGGTACATTAGTAGTCAATATATTACACCTCAATATAATAAAAAAAAAGTGGAGGGTATAAAGGCATATCCCCAAATAAATGCTGATACTGATGCAGCTAATGTGAATTGTTTAGTCCTAAGCAGAGGATATAAAGGTTTATATGCAACTCCTAGTATATCCTAGATATATTTAAGATAAAGAAACTGAGCATGTGCCTATCACTGACGCCTTCTTTTTTTTAGATTCGTATTTACAGCTTGACTAAACCCCAACACCCATATAACATATTCAATTTTAGAAGTGAGCGAGTTTACTGTAAATTTGCATGTCATTTACGTTCTTGCCGAAACAAACTCTAGCATGTGCCGAATACATTATACAAATATTTTCATAATATCAAAACTGGATTCAAATATAAATAGCATTTATTAACAGTATTTTTGAAGGAGTTGTTTTTTTCTACAATTTCGTAAGAGTTGAGAAGAAATTCGCTTTATTTTTTTTACATTCGATGGTTTATCTTGAAATTATCCGGAAAATTACACGGGTCCATTTTTACTACATCTTTGACAACTTCCGGGTCGGTGCTTTTGAAAGGTTGCTAGGGTTGACAATTCAGCATTTTGTCATTTTCACGGCATTTAGGCTGTTTTGTGATGTATCAATCAATACAACCGTAGGTGTTTGCAGCGACTTTAATCCAGGGTAGGTTCTGTGTTTAGTCATGCATTTCTCGTTCATTCATCTCAGTTAACTTTACCAATGCCATTCGTCAGGTCATGGTCATTGGATGAACGAATCAACATAATTTAGACTACTGGACATCGGCTCCTGATCCAAGGGTTATCTTGTACCTACGAGTATGTATTAATTTGTTTCATGTCAATCTTGATTAAATATATGTTTGAATTTTAAAGTTCTGGTGAATGCTTGGAATATAAATTTATGTTAACAACATGTGTTTTGTTCCGACAAGAGATGTGCATGCCAGCTGTTTTACATTAGTATATACATAAACGTTAACGTATGTGTGCAGACCGCATATCCGTATTCTAGACTGATACATTTAAATATTTGTCCACTTTGTCATGTTTGAAATTTGTAAACACCAATTTTAATTTACCAAAATGATAACCCTGCAACAAGCCCCCTAAAAGATGTAATAGTCACCCTAAATTTCAACCCCCTGGCAAGTCAAATTCAAATATCCTTATCA
>JAUMHH010203953.1:0-13181 GCA_032359455.1 Chlamys rubida
GGACATATAATCAGCTGTTGTGTACGAATATGTCAGTTCGTGTAGGACATATAATCAGCTGTTGTGTACGAATATTTAAGTTCGTGTAGGGCATATAATCAGCTGTTGTGTACATATAATCAGCTGTTGTGTACGTATAATTAGCTGTTGTGTACGAATATTTCAGTTTGTGTACGGCCTATAATTAGCTGTTGTGTACGAATATTTCAGTTCGTGTAGGACATATAATCAGCTGTTGTGTACGAATATGTCAGTTCGTGTAGGACATATAATCAGCTGTTGTGTACGAATATTTCAGTTCGTGTAGGACATATAATCAGCTGTTGTGTACGAATATTTCAGTTCCTTTAGTAAGCTCATCGGGGACTTGAAAGAGCTTCAGGAAAAAGACTACGGTGATGAAGCGCGAGGAGCACAAAGGTGAGAACATTGGAATACCTGTCCAAAATATTTACTAAAGAACATTTGATATTGTTTCTCCACAAACTCTGTAATTCCATGTTATGTCAAACTGTTGTCTGTGATATATTGTCTAGAGTTATTCAATATGTGCAAATATCGTTCCCTTCAGTAAGGTAAACACATTCTAAAGAGCGTTTTTTGTGGAATGATGGAAAACAAACGTTGAGTAGTAGCTAGAACATATTTACACTACTGGTATATTTGTATTAAGATGGCGTTATCAATCAGCTAGTGTAAACTCCCTGTGGATTAGCGTAGTAATACGACATCATTTGTCCATTAACTGTTCATAAATAACAGACACATCATCCATTATATCTACCCTATATTTGCCAGGCTCTCAGAACATAAGAATGACTCCCAAGAACAGAGGTGTGTGGTTTCGTCTTTTTGTCTTGGAATGCGTTTGCAATAAGCCCGTTGAATCCGAAGATAGATTTGTATTTATATCCACTCTGTACTAACAGTATTAATTAAGTTCTGGCCTGGGCCCCACATGTGCACTAGGGGACTGTTGTCTGACACCTGTTTCCTCTACACTGTGCCCCAGGCACGTGCTGCCCGTGACAGGTTAATGTGATGTGAACGTGCATGGGTGCTTGTAATCTGATTACCGTATTACCTTAGTGGCACAATATTGAAATCGGAACCTTATAGGCAAGCTAAAATCTGTTTCCCTGATCGATTTGGTGAAATTACTTCTGGAATGATATGGACGTTATGGCATCTTGTTAAATGAAATAAATGAAATGGCAGTTGATTTAGTATCAGTTAGAATGCGAGTTCGTGTAGAAAATGTAGAAATTATTAAGGCCTGTTTCGTGAGAGTAGAAAATGTTATTAAGTACTGTATAGTAATTATAGTCAGTGTATATATACTTAGAACGTACAGTGATTGTGACTGTTAGCACTGAATAATAAGGGTAGTGCGTATAGTAAGAACGATGTATTGAAACTATAGTAAGCAAAGTTAGCAAGTAAGTGTAGTTAGTATAGTAAATGCATTTATTATAGCAAGTGCAGTTAGTACAGTAATTGATGATATAGTAAATGTAGTTAGTACAGTAACTGATGGTATAGTAAGTGTAGTTAGTACAGTAACTGATGGTATAGTAAGTGTAGTTAGTACAGTAAGTGATGTTATAGTAAGTGTAGTTAGTACAGTAAGTGATGTTATAGTAAGTGTAGTTGGTACAGTAAGTGATAGCATAGTAAGGGAGGTTAGTACAGTAATTGATGGTATAGTAAGTGTAGTTGGTACAGTAAGTGATAGCATAGTTAGTGAGGTTAGTACAGTTAGTGATGGTAAAGTAAGTGAAGTTAGTACAGTAAGTGATTGTATAGTATTTGTAGTTAGTACAGTAACTGATGTTATAGTAAGTGTAGTTAGTATAGTAAGTGATGTTATAGTAAGTGTAGTTAGTACAGTAAGTGATGTTATTGTAGGTGTAGTTTGTGTAGTAATTGTAGCAGGTGTACCCTATTCCGTTGCTGCAATAATGTTTTATATTGATTTTTGTCGTTGCACCATTTTGAAACATATATTTTATTTATGATCATTTATTTTATCAAGAATTTATCTGCAATCCCAGTAAGTGTTTTAGTTCATTTGTGGTCTTACGGTAATCAGGCAGATTGAACATCAGTTTGAATATCATTTCCTTCTTGGTTGCTTCACTCTTGTTGAAAGCATGTGTTAATATCTGGACGAATACTATTTCTGTCATTGATTTCTGGAATTCTTTCATTTCGGGTGCTCCATTTATCTCAACTGATATGGTCTGGGCATGGTTTCTTCTCAATCTTACTGCATGGTATATACATATGATAACGTTCCTCGACTGTCTGTTTGCGTCACTCTTATATACTTAATCATATAAATAATGAGATGTACTTCTAAATCACGCATGCTGTAAATAAACATCAATGTATTAAACATGTTAATACATGAATAATTTGTAACACAAGTAGTGTTAAGGTAATAAATACAAATTTGTTCACACTGGCGCTGTCACTGAAGAGCTAAGTGTACATAGTAATGTTTGTATATATATATATATTTTAGTGGTTATATTGAATGCAAACACAAGTTCCTTTCTACACAAAAGTATTCCTTTTAAACGTTCTACAATAAACATTGGTTAATGTAAAGTGTATCAAATATACAAGTTAAAGGTTAAATCAGTGTACAATTTACGTTAAATACGACATCAGTAGACAATATATTATAAAAACGACATATGTAGATAATATAGGATAAATAACACATAGGTAGACAGTATATGATAAATGCGACATCATAAGACAATATAGGAAAAATACGACATATGTAGACAATATATGATAAATAAGACATCAGTAGACAATATATAATAAATACAACATCATTAGATAATATAGGATAAATACGACATATGTAGACAATATATGATAAATATGACATCAGTAGACAATATATGATAAATACGACATCAGTAGACAATATATAATAAATACAACATCATTAGACAATATATAATCAATACGACATCAGTAGACAATATATAATAAATACGACATCAGTAGACAATATATAATCAATACGACATCATTAGATAATATATAATCAATACGACATCAGTAGACAATATATAATAAATACAACATCAGTAGACAATATATAATAAATACGACATCAGTAGACAATATATAATCAATACGACATCAGTAGACATTATTTGACCAATACGACATCAGAAGGCTATACATATTTCTATATCAGCAGGCAGTATACAATACAATCGGACGTTATAATCTGAGGTCCCCGCTCACAATTTAAAAGTATTTGACGAAGCAATCTCGCTGTTTACTAAGGGTCAATTGCATTAGTTTTACAAGTAAATAGAACACATTATGATTACCTGTTGAATGTCATTTATATTCACGTGTGCGGCAGATTTGTTTCAATATTGTCGTTCAGACTGGCGCACCCATGAAGGTGACACAATTGTTAAATATAGATGATACTCGACGGTTAACCTTTGGATATCCTCTGTCTAATCAATACGACATCAGCAGGATCAAAGGAACAGGTTTTGTTGAAATAACATTTTACTGACTTCGTTAAATCTTGAAACCCTGTCACATTATATCTATCTCATATCGAGCATGAACTTGACTTTTGGATATGTTTGAATCAAAATCGGTATTAAACAATTACATTGTTCCACGTAACATGTCAATGTATAACACAGGTTAGCGATTGATACAGGCACGATGTTATTATACTGATTATGCATTGCGAATGTTTAATTATATAATTTGTCATAAAAATGTGCTAGTTCGGTTCGTTTATATATAACAAGACCATAATGTAGTCTGTGAAGTATGTAGGAATGCAAACTTGTATCATTATCAGAGGTCAGTGCCATGTACAGAATGGTGCCCGTTAGGTTAAAGTCAGATGGCACTAGTTGAGAAAAATTCCTTCTTTTGCATTAAAGTTAATGTCTTTGTGATTGTCAGTATCATTTAAGCAATCAAAATGAAGCTGTTCTGCGTATAAAAGGAACAAACATTCGATAGAATGTGAACAACTTAAAACATGAAATGTAATTTATCAAGCCAGATTGGCTTTCATACTTACAATAATTTCAATAAAAATACCTTTAAGTTATAAAAGTATTAATTTCTAATCTGCTATTTGCTGCGACAGGTCTAGTGGTGGTAATGGGAGTGACATGCCACTCTCTCCGATGCGGGAGAAGGTGGACAAGGAGTACCAGGAAATCCAATTGGACCACCTCGAGCTGGTGGCTACCCTCGGCATGGGAGGATTTGGTCGTGTCGAATTGGTAAATATTAATAGGACAGGTGGTTTCTGCGACCTGTTTATACCCGTATGACAAGCATTTGAGTAGCTTAGTGAACATTGAAGTTTCTCTTCAGAGCTTTTAAAGTAGATAAAATAAGTCTTTTAAAGTAAGTGAGGTTTTTTTATTCATTCAATGTGTATGCAATTATATAAATATAGGTTATATACATAAATGATGTATTTGGTGGTCGGGGTGTGCTGTGGATAGCGCACTTTTACCGATCGGACGTGAAAAGACCCCTATTGCGCTAGCAATCGGGCCAACAAGATTGATTAATATAAGTTGAAATAACTTGTTTCATAATTGTTGTAAAATAAATAAATTTTTTATTTATTAGTGATGTATTGGATTCTGCTAAAAGAAATTTCGGGCCTCATAATTTGCTCTTCTTCAAATATTGCCTTAATAATTTGCCCATATATATAGTGTTATAGAGCAAGGGTCTTATAAGGGTGCGAACATGTAATTTATTCTCTGGATTATATTACCGTTGGTCAAAATGAAAAATGCATACCAATCTTAATAAAAATTGTTTGTGGCTTTGTAATTTTCTAAGACGAAAAGACATTTTCATGCAAAAACAGACATAAATATGGAAATTATACCGAGGCATCGTTTGAGCTGGAGAAAGCAGCCGTAAAGAGTTCAATGCTTTAGTCAGTGCACCATGTTCCATTGTGTCGTTACTAATAACAGGTACAACTCACGACCGATCGGACAAGGACGTTTGCGCTCAAGTGCCTTAAGAAAAAACATATAGTGGACACAAGACAACAGGAACATATATATTCTGAAAAGAAGATTATGATGGAGTCGAACTGCGCGTTCATCGCAAGGTAAGTACATGTTACGAATCGTACGCTTCAGAAATGCCGCTTCCAATATAGCGCACCTTTAGCATGAAGTAGCCCGTGCAGTTGTATATCTTGTGAAAGCCAGTCCGAATAAGATAACACCATTAATATAAAATAAGTTTTAGAGGATATGGCATGATATACTTATCTGTTATATTTGAAATGGATATTTTTATGAGCCTCACGTTACTTCATAGTATATAATGAGAGTTACGTGTGTCGTTTGCATATTTGGATGATTTGCTGAAAATTTCGAGTTATCTGCTCTATTAAGCAATGAAATTTCGTTTATTACGAGTAACTCGTGTCTGGATATTCCTTCCGCTTGTGTAGTAACAGTCTGGTAACAGTTAGGCTCTGATGAAGTCTGCGGGCTGTATGTGTTTTGTATCACAATAACAGCGCAAATTAACAATAAATGTGTAGACATTCACAGTACGCGTGAAAATTCATGTAACATTCTATGGTATAGCGATACGTAAAATTTTCTCTGGCAAAATCATTCTGCTGAAAATAGAAGAAAATGATCTAAATAGTGGATTCGTTTAGATATGAAGCTAGGAAATGTACTCTGACGAAGAAAATATACGTTAAGTACCAGATGCGAAAGAAAAAACAACCCCAGAGAGTATTGGTGTTTAGTTAAGTTATTATTTTCTAATCAACCTATATTGCACATAAAAGCGCTACTTACCGAGATGATCCTTTTTGAGCCGTAAGCTGAAATTGTAAATTTTGTTGAAAGATACATTGAGAGTGAAATACATGTCTTGTTTGGGGAACTCGTAAACCGTTTATTCAGTAAAACAGGTAAAAGGGGCGGAAATGGTTTATCAATATATCAGTTGTTATTGTACGACGTTGATGTATTATCATTTTGTATTACTCGGTTTAAGAACGGGACTTTTTCTGATGCATCGGCTAAAGGGTATATTATTCCTTTACATAAAGAGGCAACCATGTCAGATGTGACGAATAACAGAGGTATATTTTTTTTTTTGCATTTGATTGCAACAGTTCTATTTATATAAATACCCAGGTTATAAAACGTCGTATATAATTGGACCACGCGCTACCAGTCAGTATGTGGTTATATAGATTGTAATGTGACGATTTACGAGACATTCATAAAACATAACAGATAAAACGGGGGAAATAATATCGCGATGCTCCCATAAACCTGTAAAAGGAAAATCCTGTTGTAAAAACGTATATAGCTATTGATAATAGAGGTATTTTTGTTAAAAAGGCGATACCAAAAGCAACCCAATCTCAATAACCATAGAATCATCAGACAGTTTACACATTGATCCACCGAACAACAGAACACTACAACCTGCAATTACGTCAACATGCTATAAGAGATTATCTATGACTAAGCTAACTAACAATTGCCAACAGCATTCGACAGGAAGTTTAATTAATATTTAAGAAACAAGTTTTAGCAATAGGGAATTAATGAGCTCCGTTGAAACAATATGGAACGATTGATTGTTAGTTTTCACATTTAACAATATCATTAATGATTCTTTAATGTCAAGTTTTCCCCAAGAGTTTACGCATAATATTTGTAACCGGAAATGTGAAAGTGATAATTCAAACAATCTGTTGTTAAAAGAGATTTTTGAAATGAGGATTAGCCATTAGGGGCTTACTAAATGATACTGGGGAAACGCAGAAATGAAAAGAATTGTATGGTCCTCATAATTATTGACATAATGTTCAACTGCAAGATGTATACGTCATCATGCATTATTTATAAAGAGGGGAATTATTATTTTTCTCCCACTTCAAATACAAGTCGTAATTTTATGAAAGGCTAACTTTGATTTATATAATGTCAAGCAAATCGGATTGATCTCCCGTGATTGGTTATTGTTGACGTGACGTCAATGCATTGTAGACATGACGTCATACAATTGTAATGACAGGGGAATTTCTCTGTCCTGTCTTTACCTGACAGAAGTGTGAATGTCACTTTCTAATGGGGGAGGAAAGGATATCTTAATCCGTGAAAAGTGTGGATACACCTGTCAAGGGTAAGGGAATGATACAACCTTTCTTACCCATTAAATCAAGATTAACAGATTTCTGGTCAGGGGCAGATATTTCTGTCCCACCCTAGGGTAAAGAGACGAGGGTAAAGACGAGGAGATCCTCCTGTCATAATCATTGTATGTTGCATTATTTTTTCATCAATAGAAATGAGACTGGTCTTTTTTTAACGTTGTGGTATTTGATTCTGTTCTCCTTTTTTGACACACTATTTATGAACTGATCTTTGAAGACTTGTTTTCTTATTTTATTCTAAACCTCCCGTGAATATGTTCTGTATAGGGTGGTTCATATCGTGCTCTGATTTTCCACTAGAACATACATCATCTTTATAACACAATAGATTCAATAGCGATCATAAGCTACTTATAAAGGCTTATAGTCCAGCATTAGTATTACTCAGTGCATCAAAGGCATATATTTAGGTCTAAATAACACATGTTGGACTAAATATATCAAGTATAAAATGTAGAGCAGTACACACGACGAATTGGGACAATAGAATCAACCGAATAAACTGGATTATGTAGGACTGGATAACATGTGAAAGGATAAGAAGGTTAAGTTGTAGTTAGTAAGATATGACATGCTGTTGCCAGACCGCTATTAGGCCACTGTAATCAATAACCAGTTACCGAGGGAATTAACACGTTTGTATATCTTTGACATTTACGGGTATATAATGACCTGACAAGATGTTAATCAGGTGTACTAAAATAGATATCTATCTTGTTCATCATCAGAAGGTATTATAGTGTGTGCTGTACTTCCTGTGAAATGAAATGAATATTTCGAAATTATTTTGTGTATATCAAATGAAGTATGCAAAATGTTCATAGTTAGTGTTTTCATATGATAAAAATAGCCTCTGTAAATAATGCAAAATGAAACTTATTCGGTTATTACCATAGTTTTTACATCGAAAGCGAAATATTCTTATGAAACCTTGTCTCCGAAAACTGGGATCAAAAGTAAACATTTACTGTAAAACACGGTTGTTGTAACGTCTTTGTACAGTTACATAGTACAAGGAGTGTAATGTTCTTATTTATGCGGATAATTACATAGCACGGAAGTTGTAACGTCATTTAAACACATAGACCGACGATTTTATTACACGGGAAGAGAAACGTTTGTTTTATTTTCACTGACGATAACATAACGATGTTATTGTGATGGCTTTTACACACTCTGACAAAACACGGGTATTGTAATGGCATTTTACACATATCGACGATTACATAATGCGGACGATATACGTTTTTTTTTATATACAATGACAATCGCATAACACATATGTCGTCTTTTATACAAAGCGACTGTAGAGCGAGTCTGTAATGAATTTAAACCGAGCAGAACATGATGGTGTACGTTCCGTTTCACAAAGACTCTTATTAATCACACGACAGTCATATTTATGACTCCATTGTTATAAAAATTAAACGTTAGAGTTGCTTTACAGTTATTTGTTCCCAATTATCGACATCCCATAACAGACGTTTTTGTTTGAAATATTGTGGTATACGAATGTATATATACTACTTATTAACTGTAGAAGAATGTCTCTGAGACTCGACGTTCCTGTAATTTCTCCTATTCATGGTGTGCAGTTCATACGAAATACGCTGTACTTAAAAGTAATTGTCTCTGTGTGTGCAGTTATTTGTTTTGTTTATTGTAGGATGTACAAAACGTTTAAAGACAAGAAGTACGTGTACATGCTGATGGAGGCGTGTTTAGGAGGGGAGCTCTGGACTATACTCCGAGACAGGTACGGTCCCGCCATGTGAACATTTCCACAGAACAATATTTCCAGCTTGATACAACCTATGCACATGCGTAGGCCATACACACTTTCATAATTCGTTTTTATGATTACTGCAATTGAAATGGTCTTAGAGTATACATCTGTTACTGCCGAAAGGCACTGTTATTTGTGTTTGCTATGATCACGTATATACAATTTATATTAAACTAAATATATCAAGCACGTGCTAAGGTATAATGGCAAGCTTAATGTAGAGTGTTTGGTGTTCTCGTTAATCAATGTATTTAGGGATATGTGTTAAATAATATTCCATGTGTTAATGTAACAAATCTTAAAAAAACACTATTAAGCGTAATATTTTAGAGTATTTTATACTCGAACAGATGGTTTGACTGTGTAAATGCAATTAAAAAGTTTAGTAAATATTAACGTAAAGAATGAAATTAGACCCGACGACATTAGGTGTTCATTTCTTTACCAACAGTTGGAGTTACCAGATATATGTCTTATTTACTGATTATTGATTTATCTTTATGTGATTGCTTTCACACAGATAGAAGACAGGATCTTAGTTGACAGCATTTCAGATTATATGTCCTGAGGTTAAAATGCGCTTGACACTATCATGAACTAACCAGCACGGCTAGTGACATTTCTAATATCCCCCTGTCTCGTTACGGGAACGAGTTTACTCTACAGACAGGCTTGTCTCAATTCCGCATTAAGACCTGTCCGGTGCGATTATTAGATACAGTTTTATATATCCGTAATGTGATTATATCGTATGGCTACGATTCGCTTGATGATTATTTCGAGTCTGTTCCATTGTAGGGGCTACTTTGACGACGCCACGGCACGGTTCTGTGTGGCATGTGTTGTAGAAGCATTCCATTTCCTGCACGATCGTGGTATCATCTACCGGGATCTTAAGCCGGAGAATCTACTGCTGGACTCTAACGGAATTGTGAAATTGGTAACGAAATAATTAAAATCTTTATAACTCTTGTTTTAAAATGTACTAATTCGAGGAAAACAAGATATAGCGAAAATATGCTTATCCGAAACATCATAAATAAAAAAAAACCAAACAAGGTTTAACTATTCTCAATTAGAGCTACTCATGGGTTTTAATCGGATGTAGATGGTGGTCAAAAGAGACAACTCAATATTTGTTTTCACAAAAAGAGCCAACTGTATTCGTTCTTGTAGGTTGACTTTGGGTTTGCTAAGAAGATGGGACCGGGCCGGAAGACCTGGACGTTCTGTGGTACTCCGGAGTATGTTGCCCCGGAGATCATCCTTAACAAGGGCCACGACCGAGCTGCAGACTACTGGTCACTCGGAATACTCATGTTTGAACTGCTTACGGGGAGGTAAGTGATGCACAAGACGAATTATAACAAGAGGGAAGTGACACGTAGTGTCCGAGACAAACGAAGGCGGAAAGGTGGTCGGCTATGTTGTTGACTGATATACGCTAGTAAATATCATATTATGCATTTTTGCTTCCAAGCGGAAGTTGCGTACGTATGCTAATAAGATGTTTTGACCCATGCGAAAATTATATCATGTGTTATATTATTAATAATTGTACTATTTCATTTTACATCGAAATTTGCGAATCGATCAGTTCAAGAAAATAGTTGGTTGGCTTGTTGGCGTTTCCTACACTGCCACTATCCCTGTTTCTATACTAGAGTCATTGACTGTCACAGCAATATTCCTTTTGCATATTTCCTTTGTCTAGAGTTGGAATCGCATGCAAATTCCCTATGTAAGCTCAAATCGTATCAAAATTAGCTAGGTCAGAGTTAACCAAATCCATGCCGCAGAAAACTAACGTTTTTTTCGTCAAAAACTAATTATGTATACACGACTTTCGTTTTAGTATAATGTTTTGGATGATGAACTTTATCTTTCGCGCAACTAATTCACTTATTATTTGCGATTACCAAGTTGTGTATTTCACTTCATATTTAATTGTATCCGATATACTCAACAAATCGTTTATACTTATTGTACCTACTTGATGTGTGCCCTTTGTTTCCAGCCCACCGTTTGCCGGCACCGACCCAATGAAGACCTACAATATCATCCTCAAAGGCATTGATTCCATAGAAATACCTCGCAAGATCAGCAAGATAGCGAATGTTCTCATCAAAAAGCTGTGCAAAGACAATCCTGCCGAACGACTGGGATACGGCAAGAACGGGATATTAGAAATTAAAAAACACAAGTAAATATTTCTTGGTGTTATTTACATTTGCTTAATTCGACTAATAACACAAGTTTCCTATATTATGATTTTTTCAAATAATTATTAGACGCACGTAGTGGTACTAAAGGTCAAGACAAAGAATATTCATACCGGAAGTGAGCCGACATATATTACGACATATAGGAAAATGGCACATGTGCGTTCGCGACCCTTAATAACCTAAAGTGTTATTCGTACACTACTAAATATTGGTTTATATTTACCTTTTTCCAGATGGTTCCAGGGATTTGATTGGGACAGTTTAAACAGTAGGAAGATTCTGCCCTCTATCATTCCAAAGGTAAGATATCATAGTCCCCTTTCTTGAGAAAAAAAGTATAAGATTGGATCAATAACTATTAAAGGAGCTCAGTGGAACACAATCGTAAATGAGGCGATAATAGCCTACGAGAAAGTATCAATTACTTGTAATAGTTATATTTCCTGTTAAAATAAGCAATCCATTACTAGAAACATAAAATTAATATCATAAAAGGACTACACGTTGAAAGGTTTATGATATATAACTGTTGTCAATGTGGATAATTTACGTGCATGCAAAGGATATGTTCCCTTAATTGGACTTATGTAATGTATAGTTTTACAGCAATTATAACAATGTCTCATTTAGGTACGGGGCCCAACAGACTATAGCAATTTTGATAGTTACCCTAAAAGTATAGATGTGCCACCAGATGAAATGTCCGGTTGGGATTTCGACTTTTAGAGGTGTGGTAAGTATCCAGGTTTGGCTGGGGGGAATAAAATATTTGAAAAAAAAGTAAAAAAGTATAGAGGTATAATTTGTGAGATTATATACCAAAATCTACCAAATTATTTTAACTCTTAATTGTGTGTAGACACTTCTTTCAGCTACGCTATTCGCTTGAATTGAGTATTTGAATCGAGGTAGAATTAAATGGTATATATGCGTGTATAGTTATACTAAAGTCATCCGACATTTATAATGTAACCTGTCACTCGGTGAGAGTCACTGACAAGACATAGAAATAAGCTTGTGAAATGAATGTATAGAGATATAACCTACTAAGTTTTAGCATACGATAAAAATGTGGATGACGTTACTGACTATTCCTATCCGTACTTCATGGTAAGTTGTTCATGTTAGTGCCCTGCTATAACCATATGTTATTCTCTTTCAGACGTCAATGGAGCCGGATTTGCCAAAACACATATTCTCATAGACTCATGTTACACCTGTAGCAGTTCAGTTTGCCTCTGAACCAGTTGGATAAAGTGTTAAGTTTAATTTGAAAAAGTTTACTCCGTCAAAACGATCTGTTTGTTAGGTTTTGAGTTTGCATAAACCTTGTCAGTGAAATGGGTTTATATACAGTTGACGATCTTATTGGGTTATCTATACCAGATTGAACATATTGATAACTCCAGGATTTAAACGTTTATTGATTGTATTCAATCGTAGTTAATTACATCAAATGATATCAAACAAACATCAATTAAATATTTGTGTTAATCTACTATTATTGTTTAACAAACGAATTCTAACGTTTCTCCAAACAAAGTTTACACAGTGGTAATGGTCATCTCTGTAGAATGAAAAGAAAAAATTGTTAAATGAAGAATTAAACAATAAAATTGTTTAGATTTAATGTGAATCTCATAATTCTCTTGGTAAACTCCACTGCAAGTATTGTGTTGAGATATTATCATGACACAAAAAACTATTTTTCGGAAAAAATATTCCGATATTGTGATATTTATCTGGAAGTGTGTCATCATACATAGAATGTCTTAGAAGTAGGCAGGAATCCCGAGATAAAGATGTATAGGAACTAGACAGGAATCCCGAGATAAAGCTATATAGGAACTAGACAGGAATCCCGAGATAAAGCTATATAGGAACTAGACAGGAATCCCGAGATAAAGCTGTATAGAAACTAGACAGGAAT